>VMOF01000388.1:16849676-16970486 GCA_011764245.1 Trialeurodes vaporariorum
CTTTTGGTTTTCCTGTGGTCCACAAACAGTATAATAATTTAGGATTTCTTATGTCTCACTTAAAATCAGAAAGAGAGACTGAGCAAATGGCGGAGGTTGTTTACCATCTTAAGTGCCAGGATTGTGAAATAGGTTATATTGGTCAGACAAAACAACTTCTTAAAAAGAGACTCAACGGGCATAAATATGATAAAAATGAGAAGACCGCGTTGCATCACCATGAAAACACACTCCACCATCATTTTGATTTTAACAGCGTTCGTGTTTTAGCCACCGAAAAGAACTGCTTTGCCCGCAGTATGCTCGAGATGATTCATATTTTGCGCCAAAAGAATCATGTGTGTAATTCGCGCGCGGATGTCAACGGTCTCAGCGGTGCTTATCACCAATTTTTCCTCTCTGAGGAGGTTGGTGATTAGGTAATCTTTGCACCTGTGTTTTGTTTGAACTGTTTACCGTCTCGCCAGTCCTTGCCTTGCAATTACAGCGGCGGCTCACTTGCATTTGTTTTTGTGTGTTTTTATTTTTTTATTTGGTTGAAAAAGGGTCTGTTAATTGGCCCGAAACGTCCCAAATTTTAATTTGTTCCAGCCTTTATCCCAATTTAAGTTGTTTTCTATATTTTGTTGGCTGATCTAAGTTTTTACGTGTTTATATATATATATATATATATATATATATATATATATATATATATATATATATATATATATATATATATATATATATATATATATATATATATATATATATATATATATATATATATACACACATTTAGCTTGTTACAAACTGATTTTGCCGCCCTCTGCAATTCATTTTGAAAGTTGATAACCTTTTTCTTTTGGTGGTTGTTTGTACCCTAGCTGATTTTGCCGCCCCCGGAGAGTGCCGCCCGGGGCAAGGGAACCTACACCCCCCCCCTTCCTCCCTCGGTACGCCCATGTATGAGTATACTTAAAGGCCATGTAAAAAGAAAGCAGAGCTTACCAAAAAAAAATACCACGATTTGCGGAATTGCAAGAACTTTTTCTGATTGGAAATCGACTGATTTATGCTTTGGTCAACTAAGAAAGCCGGGCCGTACATCAGCATCAGTTTGTTTCAATTTTCCAAATCGTAAATTCCAGATTTCCCCCCATTTTTTGTGAATTTTTCTCTGATATCAATAAATTGTCGTACGGAGAGACGACGGCGACACCACGTTTTATTATGCATACTCCTTCATTCAATCCAGAATATTCACCAACGTTTCATTGCGTATTCATGAACTGGTTTTTTCATGTTAAAAAGATAAGGCCGCACAAAAGCTTATTCTTATTCATTACGGGTACACATTCCGGCGTAATCAACTAAATCTATATAGATAACATTTTAGGGGTGCAATTTAGCGTGGGCTTGGAGGTTTATCATTGCCAGCATTTTTCACTCCCACTTAGTCTTTTCCCTGATTTTTATAATTGAATAAAAACAGTGTTGCCATTTTTCTGATATATGTATTTGTAGTTATCCGATTTTTCTCATTTGACTAAATGTAAAAGTTGGTAAATTACCAATGATAATTTATAGGAAAATCTGGCATCATTGAATACAAGACTAAGCAGAGTTGCATAAATATAAAAACACCGTTATTATAATACATGCATACATTGTAGCAGACTGTTTGATAAATTAACTCTGAGTATTTTTTACTTCTGCTGATTAATTAGTTCATAAAATGACAAAGGTGAATTATTTAATCTCAACTATACGAAAGCAATAACTTCAGTTCTTTGGTAATATTTAAAAGAAAGAGAGGTAGGAATTTGTCTACGTCCCAGTGGCATGAGTACCGAGAATCTCTCTTACAGTTCTCCCGCATTTTTCTCAGACTGAATAAGTAATGAGAAAAAATATGAAAAAGATACGAGGAAGGACTTTTTTCCGCTTATAATTGTCCTTATGAAACATGCTCTTTTGGAGAAATAAGAAAGGTTGTCAATCCCTTTCGGTGATGCTCCATTGCTGATTACCTTTGATGCTCTGATTTTATGATTAAAATATATAAATTGAAAATAAAGTGCTAGCTCGGCGATTTCACTATTTCAGGAAAAAGTTCGGGATCTTTCAATAATAATAAAAATATTAAGTAATATAAATATAATAGTAATATTTGAATGAAAAAGTAGATGGTTATGCTTATTAGTAGAAGGTCTCAGAGTTCTTATATAAATGGGGCAGGGGGCTCTGGCTAACTTTTGCTATATTTACGATTGAATAATGAATAGTTAAAATTCTTACGTAAAAACCAGCGAAAATGAGAAGAACCAAGTGTATGATTTTACGATGGGAATCGAAAAATCTGCGCTCAGTTTTTTCTTCGACTAAAAGTAGTCACTCAGACCCTCACCCTTATTGATGTTAGTGACGAATCATATGATTTGGCAACAGTGGTTGTGCTTCTTTTAGACATATTGAAAATAACCGATTTTCCCGGTAGAAATTGCCTCTACAAGAATAATCGACATAGACCTATACTGAAGGAAAGCACTGTTTCCAAATCGATGCACGCTTCGTCACCGATGGATCAATATCCCTATCCATATGAATCGACTAAAATCTTTATATTTTTGATTCCATATCCTTGTGGGAATCTTTTTTCACGCTTGAAGGACTTAAATACAGACAAGGTTGGATATGGAGTCTAATTTTATTTTAAGGTGATGTCAAGACGGCACGTGCGTACATAGGATCAATTGCATTATCTATCCTTTTCAAATCCCCAGATCCCCGCTGCCGTATGGGAGAGTTTATCTCTGAAATGTGAGAATACATGAATATGTATAACAACTGGGGGAGCTAAAGGAGAGCTTTTGAGCACGATTGAGTATTCTAATCTGACATATGAAGATTATTGACGGTTCGCCTCGCCACAAAAAGATTCACAACTTTCAAAGACTGACGAAGGGTATACAATATACATACGATGAGCCACCCAAATCGCAGCTTGTGGATCAACGGGGATCTGAGAACTCGGTACTCCTGGACAAAGTTCAATTTTAGAATCTTCTCTCCTTCAACTCATATATTTTAAGAATGTCCTCCAGTAAATGAGTAATTGAGGAGTTCTTTTGGAAAAACCACGTATAAAACAGGTATGTTCGTTCTGTACAATGCATACTTCAAAAAGGGCGCATTTACGGTATGATGTGAGGAGTTTCACGGGTTCTGTACTATCATTGTGAGGAGATGCGTAGTTGTGAGGAGCTTCCCACAGTTAACGAGGAGTGTAACAGGTTCTAAACATACAAAATGACGCGTGTAACAAACAATGTCACTCGTGTAAACTTTTTTAACAGAATGGAGAGTGTGAGGGATGTAAGTTCACAAAAACACCCTGTTAGGTTAGGTTAGGTTAGGTTATGTTAGGTTTGATTAGGTTAGGTTAGGTTAGGTTAGGTTATTTTTACAAAATAAGTTTT
Source organism: Trialeurodes vaporariorum (assembly GCA_011764245.1). NCBI lineage: Eukaryota > Metazoa > Arthropoda > Insecta > Hemiptera > Aleyrodidae > Trialeurodes > Trialeurodes vaporariorum. The sequence goes on from VMOF01000388.1 coordinate 16,853,138, forward strand.
GTTTTCGTTGTGTGGAGTGTTTTTCACCTCCTCACATCATGCCGTAAACGAGAATGTGTTATCGTGTGTGTTTTTGATTATTTAAACGGGTTCTTCTTTATTACCTGGTAATTGGAGCTTGGACTATTCGACAGATAAAAAGCATAATCCGTTTACTTCCTCAGAAACACTCACCATAACACTATGAAAAATGAATTGCTGAGAACGAGCATACACCCTCTGTTCTATATGTGATTTTTCCAAAGATTTATTCAATAATTACAAAGGAATGACAACGCCCTCACACTGCCGGAACCACGCAATCATTGTTACAGACATTTAAATGGGAGATCCCCCCCCCCCCCCCCCTATTCTCCGAACCTCGCACCTTGTGACTGTCATCTTTTCCCGCGTCTAAAGCTTGACCTCGGTGGTAAAAGTTTTGCGAGTAATGCGGAAGTGGTAAACGCGGTCGACACTTGGATTGAAAATCAAGAAAATGAATTTTTCTCCACAGGAATAAGAAAGTTAGTGCCGCGCTACCAAAAGTGTCTTAAAAGAGGCGGAGACTACGTCGAAAAATAAGGTTAGACGCTTTTTAAGTAGAATTTTTTTTTTATGTTTTTGTTCTTTTTGCTCTCTTCAACACAATCCATTTTTCTTGTCTGAATAACGATTTATCCGAGTGCGTAAAATTTTGGGCACGCGACAACGGTAGGTTGTCTCAGAAAAACCGCCGCCATTTTTTTAATTTTGAAGACATCAAAAATCCAAAAAACCATTGAAAAGCTGAGGATTTTGCGCATCGAAACCCTTTTACCGACTAATTTCAGCATTAATAGATTTTTTTAAAAAAAAAACATGATACTTACTTTTGACACGACCCTCGTATTTTGGGCCAAAATTGTATTTTCGGAACAATGGGACTTAATTAGAAACCAAAGGCATCTTTGTACTCAGCTCATCAAGTACTTTCATTTTCTTCATAAAAACCGCAACATTTCAGACTCTTGCAACTGCCCTATTAAACAATGACATTGCTAATTTAATGTTTTCGTCTCTTGTCTTACCGTGTAAACGCAACCATGCAGGGGAGGAGACCTGACACTACCGCTCAAATGGGATGTTATCCTTGTCCCCTCTCGATAGTCTTGCCCCCTTCCCCCATTCCCGCTTACGAGTATATACTTGATGGGAATTTAAACAATACAGCAACTATGCCGACATTTTAAATTAGCTTATGACGTGCGGAATTTTCGTGCCTCTAGGAATCCCATCACAAACTTGATAATTAAGTTCGAAAAGTATAAGGGGTGAAAACGTTCGCACGCGAGAATGGAGAGAGAGAGCCTTCCCCGGCCCCCGGCCCCCACCCCCTACCACTCTACCTCTGTCCATACCGAGCGCCGAGACGGTAATTAGCCGTGTTTAAATATTAACTTACATCTACTGCGACAGTTTTCAATCTTTAAATGTTTCGTCGGCGGCTATTTCGAATCACCAAGCTCTGAATATTTCAAAGGATCTTTCTCCTTAGAGCGCATAGAGGGAGGTGGAGGATGGTGTTTTGCGGCTTGAATGTCAGGAAACACAGCACAGACGAAGCGACGCGACGCCACCCGGCGCAAACGAGAATACAGCTACCAGTGGCGTCGCGTGCAATTTGGCAACAATGTATTCTATCCATTTAAACTCATGTAAAAGATCGAATTCAGGGGGTGCACAGTGCACAAGGAAAATTCGATTTATTTAATGAGTTTAAATGGAGCAGTTGCATTATTGCCAAATGGCACGGGACGCCACTGACAGCTACTCGTATTAAACATTGAAATAACTTATAGGCGCCTAGTCATGTTAACCCTCTAAGAGCAAGGTTATTCAAAAAGACGGCACTTTTCCGTTTATGAAGAGAATGTAGTTATAACTGTTCGTACTCGGGGGAGTTGAAATTGCCTATACGATACATTGAAGGCGCCCGAAGACATCTTATCTTGTACACGTTTTCATCAATAATTGCGTTTATCCGGAATGAAGACTGAAACAATGTGAAGTAGACGAGAGAAAAAAAAAACGAGTATACTCGAGCTTGGCCCTTAAAGGGTTAACCACTGTATTTGAAACATTCGTTCTTCAACGTTCCTTACTTTGTCACGACAATTTGTGCGCAAACCAATTTTTTCTCGCCGATGGGGCTCTTGCAAACTTTTAATAAGCAAATAAATAGTCCAATCTGATGTAAAGACCAGCGAGAATCGCGAAAACCACAGTAAAAAGCCTAAAATTCAATAATAAACTCACAAAACTGCTATTTTGGCAAGATCGTATTGGCGATTCAACGCAGGTATCATAGGAGGTTCCTATCTAATTTATCACTTTCTCTACGGAAACACAGAGATAAGTTTCAAACTGGATAGGAATTTCCCATGATAAATGCTTCTCTCCGCCATTAAGCCCGATTCTGAGAGTGAATTTTGTGATTTTTTAGTGAACTCATCGTCATTTTTACAGGTTATTATGAAGGAATAAACTCTTCAGTCTCCTATAGCGAAAATTCGCAAGAACCCCATTTCTAAACTTTTGAAAAATCACGTACAGCTGTAATAACAGAGGGGTAATTGTAACCAGTGACCTTTGGAGCAGTGGCGTCGCGTGCCACCTCGCAACAATGCAACAGTTCCATTTAAACTCATCAAATATATCGACCTTGTGCACTGTGCACCCCCTGAATTCGATATTTTACGTGAGTTTAAATGGATAGAATATATTGCTGCCAAATTGCACGCGACGCCAATGCTTTGGAGGAGAGTCTTTCAAATAAATCTACAGTCATTCTGTGATATACATACGAAAGGTTTGACTATTGTAGCGTTCAAATTTTCTGAAAAGTGCCAGGAAAAAAAAGAAAAAGTTCTTTATATTTTCTACGAGGATTGCTGATAAGGCCTCAGCAACCGGCCGGCGGTGGTTAACAATATACTCCCTAATGCTTCGTTTTTTCTACCGCGGTAGATTTTTCGTCCACAGTGGTACATACGTGTTTCACTATCATGGACTTGCAATGAATGTACCTACCGCAGCGGTAATAATTGGAACAACAATCCTGGTTGAAATAACACTCGATCGCGGTTGCTGAGGATTTTTCAGCAATTCTGGTAGATATATTATGAAAAATGCTGGGTCAACGTCTGCCAGCTTATTCTTTTCGCGTACATGCTAAAAAGATAATATTTTCCAACATTAAAATGCGAAGCTACAGCATTTAAAATCGTTCAATCGAGCACAAACCTTAAAGAAAGCCTCTTATTATTGAATCGACTTTTCCTCAATCGAGGGAAGGTCGATTAAGACATAATCGCAGAGAGCAGATTCGAAACTGGCTGTTCTATCGAACTAGGTGCAGCTCTCGAGTCTTGAGACAGGTTCCGCAATTCTGGAATAGCTACAGATAAGTAGAATGCGGTTGTGCGCAATATTCACACTTTTTATACAAATCACTCCAGATTTGCAGTATTAAGAGTTGACTCACTTTGATTGCGCGCGAAAGCTATTTTAAAAAGGTTATTCAGTCAGACGCGCATCAGGTTGCGAAGCAGACAGTTTAAACAGCGAGGGTGCATTAAAATGGTGGAGGAGGGGAAGGGCGCGAGGAGGGGGGGGATTAACGCATACTGTAATGAAATTTCACCGTCGCACGTGAAGTTGCCTTGCAAAAAGAAAGGAAGGTCGAGTGGAAAGCAGAGGGAAGGAGTTTTTCTGTCTCTCTCTTATGCTCATTTGAACGCACTCGTTAGAAAAGAATGGAGAGGGAGGGCGAGGGAGGGGGAGGGGGAGGGAGGCTGTCACGTCACTTCAGCCCCTATTTCTGTCCTTTTCCAACGCATACAGTCAAATAGGCAAAGAGAGATGAAGACAAATTCCTAGGCTATGGAGGCTATATCTATTGGAGGGAAAAGAGTAGGTCAATATCGACACGAGAGAGCGAGACGTCCGACTTTGGAAAACGTCACTGTTTGAACAGAGCTCTATTGTATTGGAAGGAGCTAGTGAATATAGAGGAAGAGCGATTCGAATGGATGCTGAAGCTTATATCAGGCAGGGGATGGGTGGATAATGATAAAGGGGCTGTGGGGGAGGGGGAGGGGGGTGGGGAGGGGGGTGGGGATGGGACAGAGGATGCGGGTATCAACTGCGATATCTCCGATCCCCTCGCTAATAATTAAATCACCGCACACACAAGACTTTTTCACGCCGCGATGCCTGATTGCACGGACAGATCTTAAATACGTACGTTTTAAAACCCTTTCAGTATACAGTACCAAATATACACATATTCATTTATCTAAAACTCTAAAATAGAATTTTGGCCATCATGGTTAATCAACATATGCGGACCGTATCAGGGGCTGGGGGGGCTATAGGCCCCCCACTTTTTTTGGGCGGAGGGCACTGTTGCCAGATCGAGGGTAGAAAGTCGTATCCTCCCCATTTAAATCAATGTAAAACGTACGGCTTTTTCACCCCAATCTGGCAACACTGGCGGAGGGGCTAACAATCGGGAAAAAAGTCATCCCTAGAGACTTGAGAAGAAAGAAGAAGAAGAAGAAAAAAATAATCATCACTTTTTAGCCCCCCACTTTTTTGGTCACGGTCCGCCTACAGTGACTAGATAAACCACAGTGTGTGGTTATTTTGGTCGTGTTGCTGATTGACTGGCGTTTACGCACCCAAGCGGCCTCTTCCGCCGCAATAAGAACGCGTGAAAAATGCCTGATTTTCAAAAAAATAAGAACGAGCGGATGTATGAGTGGAGAGGAGTTGAGGGAATGTAAACAAACTGGCCGCTGACGACGGCTGAGACGAGGGATTCCCCTAATTCAATGATTATGGCAAAAGAAGGGCTATTTTTGAGGTTTGAAGCTCAGTTTCATAATTTTGACGCTTTAAGCTTTCGATAGAGACCTTATTTTCTAAATTTGGTTTGATATTTATATTTTTAACGATTTTTTGAAAATCGGGTGTTTTACACGCGTTCTTATGGGCGGTGAGGTCGGTTCGGGTGCTTAGCAATTGACCACACTGTGGTTTATCTAGTCACTGTAGGTCCGCCTATGTTGATCAAGACCAAATGTCTCACGAAAGCTAATTCTAGAGCTGCCGTCATTTGCGTATCATTAGTGCCATTTTTCAATTCACCGATCAATTTCACCATCGGTTGACTAAAACATTACACAGTTCAGTTCATGTATGGCTACAATGCGCAAGAACACTCTGATCTGTAATCATTTCTCAACCGGTGGAGTCGTCGATGATTTTAACCAAATGTGCGGATATACTAACAAATGGTTATCTCACCAATTGAAAGAAGATTACAGAAGCGAGTATTTTCCAGGCATTACATAGTCATACACTGAGCTGAAGCATGTAATCTTTTAGTCAACCGGTGAAATCATCGGTGAACAGAAACCTGTTCATTAAATGTATGCAAAACGGCAGCTCTGACTAATGCTGTCAAAAAGCTATATGCAATTTAATTGAACAATTTCATCTTTATGGCTCGCTTCAGTTAAACTTTGCTGCATTCAACATGTACGCGGTTAAAAAAAGGAGCAGTTGCTAAACTTTTGCAACAGGCGACTTAAGGGTCGATTCAGAAGTAAGTAAAAAAAACCTGCAAAAATAACGATAGTAGCTTTAAATACTTACGAGATCCACTCTGAAAGTCACAAACTGCTTTTGAGTGTAATGGTAGTGTTGGACACAAATATGTAATGGGAGATTCTCATCATAAATTTGTCACCCTTTCTAGGCTGGAGAGTAGTAAAGTTCACAGAGTAACTGTATCCAACAGAGGAGAGAATTACATCCGATCGATGATGTCATGACATCACTGGTACAAGCAGGAGCCATTAGTCCTGCGTTGACGATTCGACGCAACCCGCACCACACGTAGCCCGAACCTGGCTCGGTCTTGAGAGAACAAAAGGAAAGAAAGATAAGAGAGCATTAAGTGTACATGAAATGCGGGTTGCGTCGAATCGTCGGCGCAGGACTTGTGGCTCTGCTTCTACCATAAGAAAAGTCGCATCTTATTGGTATTGACCATTTCTTGATAGAGTGACAGTATTATTAGATGGGAATCTCCCATTATCAGTTCACAACACCACATTGCTACGATCGCGTACGTTTAAAAGCATTTTATAAGTTGAGAGGTGGATTCCGTAAAATTTTAGTGCTACCATCGTTATTTTTGCAGCTTTTTTACATCTAAATCAACCCTTACATAGCCTAAGTATAAGAAAAGTTTGCAACATCCCACGTTCTTTCGTTACTGTTGGCTTTTTAAGCTTTATTTAAGTACTGTTGGCTTTAAGTTGGCTTATGCAAAAGAGGTTGATGATCCAGCTCCCATATGGAATGGGCTATCGTCAAAAAAATTTCAAAATTTCAGGGTCGATAGAACTCGTCGTGACTAGAGTCCCTGTATATCAAAGAGTCTCGCCACGTGAAGAAGAAGTCGAAGGAGGCGTCCACTTTGATTGGTTCCGTTCACCGAGGAGGCGTGATTTTTCGGCGTCCCCAAAACCCTACCGGGTAGGGCCTACCCGAGACTACTGGCGGATTCAGCTACCTGGCAACACTTTGTTCTTCCCATTTGATTGCTTGAGAAATAATCTATTAGACACAAAAGCAAATAGTTCCTTCACGGAAAAAAAAGATTAGTGAAAATAACCATACGGATATCTGATTTTGGCACCTGCTAGATGTTATAGTAAACTTGACCAGAAGTATGGTACATTTACCGATACTTTGAGTAAATTTGACATGCAATCAGGTAACATCACCTAGTACCTAGTCAAAACATAGTATACTTCTGGTTAACATTGCCATAACATCTAGCAGGTGCCAAAATAAGGTATCCGTATGGTTATTTTCACCGTAGTTTTTTTTTCCGTGTTCAAGAATCTATTGTTAAACATACATTCTAATGGACAGAATACGCAGTTGCCAGATTGCTTGATCCGCCTATGCTCGAGACCTTTGAATCACTCGTATAAGAAAACATCGACATTACGACTATGCATAAACATTCATGCTTCCTTCCTCGTTTCCTCCGATTCCTTTGAGTTATTTTTCTAAAAATCGTATATTTGAAGGTTACTATTCAACGTAAATTTCCCTCTGCCCCGGTTTTCTTCTTTTTTACTTTCTCACTCTAATGAAATTAGAAAAATTGAGAAAGTATTGCGATGGCGCAGAGATTTTCAAGGTATTTTGTTTCGATACTTGGCCCGCTGCGACTAAGTCAATCATGATAATTATGAAATAATTGGCTCTCATCATGCCTAATAATATCCTAAAGAACATCTATCCATCACATTTTAATATTTCTTAATTATACGTGGTTTGGAGAGGTAAATGCAAAACATTTTTGTGGCGTCTGTGAGTCCGTGTGTCCGTGAGTCCGTCTGTATCACAGCATAACTTTTGCACAGTAAGTCCAAATGAATTCAAATTTTGCAGAAAGGTTGCTTTTAACATTCTCCAGAGGGACTTTTTTTGTTTTTTTGAAATTTTAATTTTTAGGTTAGTTATGGATGAAAAATGGTTTCCATTAAAATCAATGGTAAAATGGGTAAAAAAGAGAAAAATTGGGATAATTCAAATATGACTCAATTAATTTTGATGAATACTGACAAAAAAAGTCTACAGACAGCCTACAATAAAATAAACCTCCTATCATCCCACTCTTCAACCCTGAAGACCGTTTAGAAAATCAAAATAGGTGCGATCCAACCAAAAAATAGAATGAACGTGAAAAAGTAAAATTAAATAATAAAAAGTAGAGTCGATCGATATTGGTTCAATGAATTTTCATGAGACTTTGTACACACAATATATTACCAAAGAACTAACATATTTTCCTGATATAGTCACCATAAACTACCATTGAGACCGTTTCAAGAGGCAATATAAGTGTTGTTCAGTAAAATATGGAGAACCGAGTAAATAAAAGTATGAACATAATATTCATAATAATTCAAGTATGAATGGAGCAATCTTGATGAAAACTGGCAGAAAAAAACAACAGATAGCCTATAAAAAAATAAACTAGTTATCTTTGCACTGTTAAACCCTTAAAACCCTTTTAAAAATCAAAATATGTGCGATCCAACCAAAAAATAGAATGAACGTGAAAAAGTAAAATTAAATAATAAAAAGTAGAGTCGATCGATATTGGTTCAATGAATTTTCATGAGACTTTGTACACACAATATATTACCAAAGAACTAACATATTTTCCTGATATAGTCACCATAAACTACCATTGAGACCGTTTCAAGAGGCAATATAAGTGTTGTTCAGTAAAATATGGAGAATCGAGTAAATAAAAGTATGAACATAATATTCATAATAATTCAAGTATGACTGGAGTAATCTTGATGAATACTGGCAAAAAACACTACAGATAGCCTTTAAAAAATATACTAGTTATCTTTGTACTATTAAACCCTTAAGACCCTTTTAAAAATCAAAATAGGGGCGATCAAACCAAAAAAGAGAATAGACGTGAAAAAGTTGAAAATAAAAAGTGGAGTCAATCACTACTGGCTGGATGAATTTTGAAGGAACTTGGCACACACAATCTACAACCAAAGTAAGTTTTTGAAGAAGAGCTTGATCCATATTAAGCTGAAAAATTCTTTTATAGGTCCACATTCTAAAAGAGGAAACCAAATATTGTTATGAGTGATGGAATCAAGAATCAATCTTGATTGCTCCAAGCCATAAAAATTAAGGGGAAAATTAAATCACTAAAACAAATAGAATGCTTGTAACAGAAAGGAGAAAGAAAAAATGACATTCTAATCCGGAATCGCTGGAAATCATGTTGACAGCAATTTGACAGTTGAAATTTTGGATCGCTCAAATGGCCTTCAAAAATTTGAAGTAGGCAACTATACGTCCAGCTGCGTTACAGAATTGCCTACACTTCAGATTGAAGGCTGTCGAAAACTTTGAATATCAGGACTCATTCCTTTTTAACTCAGTTTTCTTTGTGCATGGAATGGAAAGGCAATGTAAAGGGGGTTTGGGGGTTTCCCCCAGAATATTGAAGGAGGGGGGTGTCTGGGGGTCTCCCACAGAATATGAGAGGGGGTCTGGGGGTCTCCCCCAGAATATTTCAAAGGGTCCAGGGGAACCCTCTAGAATATTTCAAGGGGGTCTGGGGGTATCCCCCAGAATAAATCAAGGGGGTCTGGGGGTATCACCCAGAATATTTCAGGGGGTCTGGGGGTTTCCCCCAGAATAGTTCAGGGGGGTCTGGGGGTTTCCCCCAGCTCAAATTTGTTGTGAGAAAGTGTTCGTAGGGTGTTCCCTACAGTTTATTTTTTTTCGTCATACTACGACGAAAGGGCGACCGGCTACAACAAAAATAAAAACAAACGACCCGGTTAAATTAAATGGGTGAAAGAAGGATACGGCGGTGTGGAGGGAGGGAGTGAAAAAGGAGGGGGGGGGTTCAGGAGGGGGGTTGAGTAAAAGAGGAGGGGGCGGCGCGCGGCGGCGGCGGTAAAAAAGCCAAATGTAGCGGGGTAGAGACGCGTGCGCCGGAAACACGTTAATATTTTATTGCACCTGGCCCTGTCTTGTGTTGTGCGGGTTGCTGGGGCCACGACGGCGCGGCGCGACGGCTGCTCCGCTCCGCTTTTCGAGTCATCAATATTGATTAAACGTCAGCGAGAAGGAATTTCAGGCTCGTGATTATGTACACGATTGCAAACGGGGTTCGGGGGCTCAAACGTACTCATTTTTTGTGACCTCTCCTCTTAGTCCACCCGCCAATCCGCCATGCATATAGACCGACACTGACTCTGATGCCACATTTAACTCAACGGAGCAGGGAGAAGCGGATACATGGATTTGTATTTCTCTCTCTGAGGCCATTTGAACATATGTATTAGGAAAGGATAGCAGACAGGGCCATCACGTGATATATCCCCTATCCCCGTCCTTTTCTAATGCACGCGTTCAAATAGGAGGATGGAGAGACCCACAAATTCCTGTAATGGGTCTGTTGCAAACTTTTGCTGCAGCGCTATAGAGTGTTCAATCTCTTGTAAAATCGCGTGAAAAGTTCATTGGTGGCATCAGAAAGTCTTAAGTGCATAACGAAACTCACGAGAGACGTTTAATGAAATCCAAGATGGCGGTAAAATATCGAGCAACCTGTATGCATGCACCGCGAACATCCAAGGATAGCCAACCTCACAATATCGATCTCACCCAATCACAACGTAAATGAACACATAACCTCTGAAGCTGTGAGGTTGTCATAACGTTGGCAATCCTTAGATGTTGAAGGTGCATGCATACAGATTGCTCGATACTTTACCGCCATCTTGGATTTTATTCAACGTCTTTTGAGTTTCATACTGCATTTTATGACTTTCTGATGCCACCGATGGACTTCTCACGCGATTTTACACGAGATTGAACACTCTTTATCGTTGTAGCAAAAGTTTGCAACAGACCCATTGCCCAATGCCCATGCAAGGGGCTTAAAAAAAGAAGTGCATGCATGATGTTACAAAGTAATAATACATCAAATGAATAAGGGGCCATAAGAAAAAGAACATACAACTTTGAGGATTTCAGATGCTAAGGATGCAATAATTTAGAGATTTTACTTGAGATCTCCTTGGCAATTGGCGTGGACTTGAACCGTCCTCCAGATTATATTTGCATTTCAAAAACACACAATGGGTATTGAGCCGAAACGCCCTCTGATCTTCTCGAGGAGGTTTCAAGGGATTTTCGAAAGCCTTTTTGTCTGGACGCGTCACAACACTGAGGAAAGTTTGCTTATCAATTCGACCGGATGTCTGTTTAATACTTACTTAACTGGAATTTCTGTTTTTTCAACAATAATTCCTGTTACTTGACCGGAATTCCTGTTGAAGTAACAGGGATTCCGGTGACGTGAGAACAAAACAGCTGTATGTCCGGTTAAGGCAACAAAATTTATTTCTCAGCTATGTGTTGTAAACAGATCAAAAAGTGATCGACTCCGATGCATTTGTTAATAAATGCTTGAAAAAATGATGAAATCATTATATCAAGTTTCGAATTTTACTCTATCATCAAGGAACGAAAAGCCTCAAAACATGGGACTGTAATATAGTGGAAAGACAAAATAGCCTTGCCTAAAGGAAAACCGTGGCTTTTTTCTCTCCCCTCCCCATGAATTTCCTTTGCCATCAGAAAGGAGAAAGTGATAAATTAGGTAGGGTTACCCCTATTTCTTTTACACGCGTTTCTTCGCCATTAATGACCCTACTTTTTCAGAGCTTTTCCCAAGTTAAGGATTTATGGTTTTGATACTTTTAAATACTTTCAAATGCGTGAATGGGAATCACGTTTTTACAAGGGTATGACAAAGGTTCACGAGTCATCCGTTTTCTGAAATAATACCTCTCATTTGCACAGGTCTGATATTTTTGAATGAGGTTTCTGCTAACAACAATAAATCACGGGACTCAGGGGCCCGATCAAGTTGACGAAAAGTCCGACTTAAGTATGGTTAGCATAACCTTACTTTTCACTAATCCTTGCTTCTGATTGGTCGGCGGTTTAGATTCGAGGCATCGGTTGAGCTTAAGTATGACTATAAGTATTTTAACTGGCTCCAGAGCATGCAAAATGAGATTTTAAAATGTGTGGTTTATTATTTTCTCTATTATTGCCTATTAAATCGGTGAAAGTTTTAGCTGATAAGTATTTTCTTTTTACACACTTATACTTCAAAATGAAGAAACTCTCCCGACATGTCAGTTCTTATCCCAAAGCAACGCAACCTCCGTAACTATATCAGGATGGCAAAGGTTCAAAACACAAAAACTTTCCCGAATTTATTTGACAACTGAAGTTCAGAATTGATGAAAGATGTGTACGTTCCATCTCTACCAACGGCCTCGAGCATGACGACACTGCAATTCCAGCACATAATTCTTGAAGAGATCTCATGCTAGCGTCATCACCGATTTATCTTTGAAATTTTTAGTTGAGGCAAAAGCCGGGATGGTTTTTAAACTTCAAAACAACTAAGACCTGTACAGTATAAGTCAAACTTGGCTAACTCGAGGCTCTCGAAATTTCGAGGTAAAATGGGGTTTCAAATTAAAGAGGTTAAATGAATATAATTTTGAAGAATAGGTGTTTCAAGTTACAGAGGTTTGCAAGAGAGATAAAGTCAAGTATACATTCGTTTACTTGGTCCGTTTCACAAGGTTTCAATTCATTATATTGAAAAAATAACGGAGCTTTGACTGGTGGTAAGTTGGTGGTAAGGCCTCGTTGAGAGCCTTCAATCGAAGATGTAGGCAAATCAGACCGTGGAGCATAGATATTTGCCTACTTGCAGCTTGAATTAAATGAGAGCGCGTTCAGTTTACTGATCAACCTAGTACTGAAAGAATTAAGATCAGAGTTTTTTTTTCTTTCTTAAAGTTATCAAGGTTTTATACGCTTTCCTACAGGAAAGCAAGAACGACTATTTCTTAACGTACTGCAATCTTTGGGTCAGATATGTTTAAGATGTTGCGAAGCTTGACTACAGCAAAAACTGGTCCAAGAAAGATTAAGAAATGCGTCTCAAAGGATCATTAATTCAGAAAACTTTCTCCGAAGACTACGCCTAAATGCGCCAAACCTGGCTGAAACCAATCATCAGTTTGTTTTACATCACGCAGGTAACGTATAGGCTGTGTATACCCTTTTAGTAAAACAGGGCTCTTTTTTCGTTAAGTATAACTACAAAGCAAGTAATTTATGAAATACAAAAGACTCATAAAAGACGTAGACCCCTCCTCCAAGGGTATGGGCGTGGTTGGGTGCTATCACGACTTATGGCCAAGGTGCTGCTCACTTTCTTTTTGTATCCGCGAGTGATTTTTCATTGCAAAGTAGCAAAGTAAAGCTAAAGCACAATGGCTCATTTAGTAACGGATTACTTACTTCTTACTCCTACTCGGAAGGAAAGTTTCCCCGGTATACACATTTAAATCGTTGAACAACAGTTAATTTTTTCTTCTCCGTTTTACGAGCCTTTTTTATGAGCTGCGACTAGTTTACAAGTGGCTCTTTAATCCCTTAATCCCTCTCCGCCGCCCCGGTTCACGTTAACTAATGCATGCTTGGAGTCTGATGCAGTTTTCATTCTGTAATCCCTTTTCGCGGATCGATTTCCTATCTGAAATACTCGTAAAAGAGGGAAACGGTCCCCGTTGTCGTGTTGCGGATGAACTGAGTTATAATCTCGCGCAATTTATTTTTATCTGCCCCAGCCATCTCCCTTCTTTTCCCATCCACTCAATCGCATTACTTTTATGCGTGAGATCACGGAACAAATAACTTGATTTACAGAGTCACACGGAATCGCCGCAAACACAAAATGAAGTGTACAAAAGGTTGTGAATGTCTGCACACTCCATACTCTGGTCAAAATGACGACTATTACAACTATTTGAATTTTCCAGAAACAAATACCGCTATAGCTGGCCAACTATAGACTATAGTTGACTTTTGATTGGATTAGAATTGATCCACATTTCGATTTAACTCTCTATGCACCAAAGTGAAGGGAGGATTGCGTGGACTTCGGTCCAATTTTTTGCGATGAAATGATGGAATATTCACATGAAAATTCTAAATGTTTTGAATTAAACGAAGAGATTTTAATAATTGTTGAATACGCGCATCATTTTAACTTCGAGTAAAGTCGATGCTCAACATTTATAGTTCAAAAGTTTGCATCAGATCTATCTGTAATCTTTAGATTGACACTGGCAAGAGCAGAATTAAAGATCCTTGCAAATCATATCATAAAGCCCTTTGAGATTAAACAAGGGCAAATGAAGAATAGGGGGTCATGCTCTTTTGAATTCGAGCTTTTTGCGGAGGGTTATTCGAAGATCACGAGGGAATGAGAACCATTAATTATAATTAACAGCTTTTTTTTGAACGGAGCAGGTGAGAAAAAGTGAGAGGGAGGGGGGAGAGAAAAACAGAGAGAGAGAGAGAGAGAGAGAGAGAGAGAGAGAGAGAGAGAGAGAAGAAAAGCTGTTCATCAGAAAATCTCAGATAGCCTCAGCTTTCAGCTATAGCTATCGCGTGAAGGGATGGAAACGTAATTGAATTTTATAACACTGCAGTTCTACTTTGCATTCCTTTTTTTTTTTTTTTTGTTTTTTTTGGTTTTTTGTTTTTTTGTTTTTTTTTGTTTTGTTTTTTTTTTTATTTCTTTCCTCTCTTTTTAAATTCGTTCAGGTAAAAAGAAATGATACAGGAGAGGGGAAGTGAAGCTTGAAGGCGCTGGAGCAGAGAAGGAGTACAGCGTTGCCGATTGAAAATTAAGCGTCAGAGGAATATTCGCACTTCATGTTTTAAAAAATCTTTTACCATCAGAAATCGCCTTTTTTTGAATTCAAAAACAAAGACCAATGGAACATAACCGCGGCTTATGTATTTAAAAAAAAAATAAAAAAACAAAAACAAATCAGTGCGGGACGGCGGGCGCATGGGCGTTTTCAGCCTCAAAACTTTGCCACACCTCCAAAAACTGAAATTGATTGAAATGGAAAACCATCTTTAAGGTTGAAAACTAGACATTTTTGACACGTATATCTGCCGCCGATCTGGTCTAGAACTGAATAAATCTATTGACTTACGCTTGAAACGTTGACAGTTGTACCAACGTACACTTATTTGGTGAGTTATGATGAAAAACATTATTGTGTGCAAGGTGGAATCATATATTCGTTCGCAAATAGTTTTGAATATAATCTAGGTCAAGAGTCGTCTTCTTGAAGGTAAGCACGACTTCCTTTATTGTTTTTATTTTATTTTGTTTGCAACCTAGTTCAATATTGAGAACGCTCAGTTAAAAATTGAGGCTCAAAAGTTAATTTTTAGAGCGTCAGATTTCTTATTTGATTTATACACTGACAATGAGTTAAAAATGACAAAAAACCACTGTTTTTAACAATAGAAAAAGTGTATTCCTCCCCCGGGCCATGTACCCCCCTCAGAAGCTCTGCAAGCTCATCTTAGAGTATGTATTTGAACACTTATAGTCAAATTTTAGACATATAGTTTTGTCCATTAAATAACTTTATTTACTCACCAAGTTGCCAGGGTCCGTCAGACCCCAATTTCAGAACCAATGTAACAAAAGTTGTACTATTTCAGCGGCAATTTTCTTTGGGAAGAAAAGTGTCTATTTCTACTATTGAGCTTTTAAAGTGTGGCTTTTCATCTTAGTAAATCAAGGCATACTTTTTTCTGTATTTATTATGATGTTTGAAGTTTTGGCGCTTGAATAATTGAGTTAAATTTTCAATTATTACACGTTTGATTTTTTGTCGTTTAACAGTCGTTTTTTATTGGGTTGCTTTTCACTGGCGAGGCGTGCGATTTGGCAACATTCCTTTCTCCCATTTAAATACATTAGAAAGGTCGAAATGCCTGGTCATCACCGATGACTGAAGCTTTCGACTTTTTTGGTAAATTTAAATGGAGAAAATACATTATTGCCAAATTTCACTCCTCGCCACTGTTGCTTTTTCGCCATTTTGAGGATATTTTCGCTCCCAACTTGACTTGCACTTTCGTACTTTTCATTCAGAAATTCTATAAAATCAACCTATTTTTTGATAATCTTATTGATGCATATGAGATTAGTCAAAACAGTTCGATACGTACACGTCCGTCATCGCAGTAGCGTGGCTAGCTGAGCAAGCGCCCTCCTGCCGATTCGAATGCTGCGCCCCTCTTTTTTAAGGAAAAAAATGGGCGCTTCGGTGGAAATCCCCCCCCGGCCCCCTTTTGCACCCGTACAAGTCGGAGCTTTTGTCGGAAAAATTCCTTTCTTCAAAAATTATTGTAAATTAATGTAGACAATTTACTTTCAAAAGCTCCGAACTTTGTGAACGTGACTTTTGGCAGAAGCACTTATAGAGCCTTTATATTGCTTTCTTTCTACAATTCTTAGCTTCTATTTTTCTCAATCTGTTCTCGTATCTTCCCTTTTCTCCTTTTCGCTCTTCCTCTATCACTTCTCAAAACTTTTGCGCCCCCCCCCAATGCGTTGCGCCCCCCCCCACCCGGCGGGGTCTGCGGGGCCTATAGCTACGCCACTGCCGTCATTAGATATCGCAGTGATTGATAGTGTAGCAAATCACATTTTTTTTTACACTAAAAATAACGGAGATTCAATGGACATTCCTTTGTTACAATCTGACAACACTGAGCCGACGAGAAAGCGAGAGGTGGAGTGAGAGGGAGGGATAAAAAGAGAAAGTGAGAGACAGTCAGTGAGAAGGGGGAGAGAACGAGAGGAACGGCGCGGATTATTATCGGACGAAATTTTTCATATTTTATGATACTGAGGGGGGGGGGGATAAAAAGGGGCTCGGTGAAAAATAAAAATAAAGATAGAGAGAAAATAGGGAACAAATGTGAAATGAGACGAAAGTGGATGGGTATGCAACCCGCTCGGAGCGCGCGTGACAATACAACGAGAGGCTATCAGGGCTGCCGTTTTGCGTATAATCAATGCTATTTTTCTATTCACTGATGATTCCACCGGTTGAGAAAAGATTACACAGATCAGTTCAGTGTATTACTGTAATGAACTAAAACACTCGCATCTGTAATCTTTTCTCAACCGGTGGAGTCGTCGATGACTTTAAAGAACTTGCGGATATTTTAATTAATCAACGGAGTTTCCACCGATTAAGGAAAGACTACAGATCAGAGTATTTTCGTGCATTACAGTCATACGCTGAACTGAACTGAGTAATCTTTTCTCAACCGGTGAAATCATCGGTGAATAGAAAAATAGCATTGATTATACGCAAAACGGCAGCCCTGGAGGCTATAGCTGGCGCATGCAACTTCCCGACGCGACGCGACGCGACAGACACGGCACTGCACGCTAAGGCTCGCAACTTCGACGTTTCAAATTTTGCATAACTACACGGCGCACGGGTTCAAAAGAGGAGAAAAAAAAAGGAGGAAAAGAGAAAACTGCTTCTGTGCGACCGTCCGCGGCCTCCCGTCGCATCGTTCCCTCGTTAAAGAGGGAAAAAAAAACTTGAATAGATATGAGGGAAAAAACCCCCGACTCTCTGTGGATCAAAACATGGGTTCTTCTGGACATTGCAGTGGTGGCTCGTGCGATTTGGCAACGGTGGTGTCATTCCATTTAAATCTTTGGAAAACAATCGATTGTAGGTGAAGCGCTGCTTCACTGTCAAATCGATTGTTTAACATAGAATCAAATGGAGGCGAAACATTGTTGCCAAATCGCACGAACCGCCGCTGGTACCTTGTTATGCAGGGTGGTGAATAATAAGAATCGTATCATGGTCGTATAGAGTCGCAATCGAGCGCGTGCTATTTATTGTGTGTGATTTTTTGCTTGCTAGGGGGGGGGGGGGGATTAATCAAGTTTACTCATGAACCTACAAAGCCACCTTTAGACAAATTGCGTTGATTACTATCGAGAGTTGCAGTTTATTGTCAGAAGACACCACAGGCTTGCAATCAACGAAGTAAATTATTATAGGCGAATTTTCGCGATCGAATATCATAAACAATACCAACCTAACTACATATTCGAGGAAACTCAATTGTGTTTTTAGATGTGTTTTCGGGGCATCGATGGCATCAATTCAATTTCGAATTCACCTCCGAAATTGAATTCAAAATAGAATTGATGCCATCGATGACTGAAAACACCGAAAAAGTTCGAAAAACACGATCCAGTTTCGTGTCGTTCATTGTTGTCATGCGTAGGTTGCGGCAATGTTGTTGTCGAATACATTCGTCGCAAAAATTCGCCTATCGTCGGTTGACTCCTTAAATTTAGGCAAGGTAGGCCACCTGTAATGCATCAATTCATTGAGTTGGGTATTGCAGGTTGCTTACTTACCTAAACCAACATCTTTAAGGAGTCAACTGGCATAATTTAAAATTCGTTCACTGTAACATCCACTGTCTGAGAACTCAGATTTCCACAGCAATAACTGCCGTGGACCCACTTTTACAGGAGTTCGCGACAAGTGGTTTATCTTCCGAGTTGTCAAATCCTAACATCTCTAAGAAAATTCACCGATGCCTCCTCGGCTATAGAGTGCACGTCGTAGAGATTAAGTGGTTTCAATAATGCCTACTCGAAACATAAAAGCGCCAACAAGAATAACACTCACTCGATATAGTCACTTGATACTAATACGAGAAGATCGTTCTAACCCCCCCCCCCCCGACACAAAGTATTGATCACACGCGTAAAATTTCGAGAGGAGCATCTAAAATAGAGGTCATATTGATGTCAGTGTTTGAAACTATGCTGATTTACCGCCTCTACTTTAAACATACAAACTCTAATCCAAAACAACACGCATCACTGCTAAAAAAAAAGTTATCTAGCAGCGATTTGAGCATAAAATAACTCCAAGTTCACCTCTTCAGCTTGTCAAAAATAGGTCAATGAGCCAAGGGCGGTGCGTGGGGTCGGAAACGGGGGGCGGCAAAAAAATTATTTTGGTCGACATTTTTCAAAAAACGAAGGTTTTCTTCGCGAGAAGATTTTGGAGGGTCAAAACTTATTTTCTTCTTCTTCTTCTTCTTCTTTCAAATTTATGCAAAAATAATTGCGAAAGTGTGTTCCCAAAGGTCTGGTTGGTCGGAAGTTATACCATAGTTGCAAGTTTTGGATATTTTCTTGTCTGTAAAAGGCTTTACTGGGTCATCAATTTGGCTCAATTTCCGAAACCCGAACTGCTGAGCAAGCTTTTCCCTAAATATTCTGGAAGATAATTTCCATGCTTCAAAACTATAAAGGAAGATCCAATGGAACGATGCATCAGAAAAGGTGCCTTGTGATTCGGAAGAACATGAAACGGTCACTACTGCTCAGATGAGAAAGAAAACAATGTTTTTACTTTCGAATAAAAACAAGTCGAATTTTAAAAGAAATAATTGTTCCTGCCCTTGTGGATTTTTTTTTCTTTCTTTTTTTTTAATAAAATATTTTGGAAAATTAAATTTTTTAAATTTTCGATCTTCCAATTAAACCGTTTTGCGAACTCTTGGCCGACTGAACTCACAAACCACTCATTGTCAGTAGAAAGCAATTACAGGTTCAAATTATGTTACGCACGAAACAGAGCTGCCCTGCCACTCCTATTATTATTCAATGGCGTTTGTTTTTCAATGCACCGGTGATTCCCCAGTTGAGAAAAAATTACACAGTTCAGCTCAGCGTATGACTGAAACGCACGAAAACGCTTGCTCCTGTAATCTTCTTCAACCGGTGGGGTTGTCAATGACGTTAAAAAACTTGCGGATATTTTAAAAATTTACCGTCCATTGCACCGATTGAGAAATGATTACAGATGTTAGTATTTTCTTGCATTACAGTCATGTCATGAATTGAACTGTGTAATCTTTTCGCAACAGGAGGAATCATCGGTGAATTGGAAAAACGCTCTGAAATATACACAACTGGCAGCACTTTCACGAAATGTAACTGAAAGTAGCGTTGCACAGAAATACGCACGCTAGTTTCACTTTTATTCTGTCATAGCCTTTGTGTATCCGCTTTGAGACTTGTTTGAAGCAAAAGCAAAAAACTTATCTCGTTCCGGAAAAATATACATTTCGATCCAGTTTGTGACGGCCCCTCATCACGAAGGACTGAAGGAGGGTGTAAAGCACACTTCGTAGAATTTCTTTCTCGCTGAACTCAGCACTCACCATAAATAAATTTATCTCATTAAAAATGTCGTTTTTATACGTACATACAAGTACGTGCGTTTTATCTTTCATGTCTTTTTCAATACATATCGTTGCAATGCGAGACATGCAAATTCATACTAACAAGTTACAATGTTTTGCTGGGGATTCACTTTTATTTCAGAGCTCACCGGTCCAAACTTCCAAGAATATGCCATGCTCAAGTGGAATTGGACCAAGATGCTCGACTCAAACCAGCAAGTTCCATCAGCAGAATGCTCCAAGTATATACTTCAATCATCAGTGCGGCGTAGCGTGAAAGGTGATGTTGCATTTTGTCCATTTGAACTCGAGTTAAAGGAAGGTTGTTCGCCGAACAATCAAAAGCTTGATATTTATCAATTGAATAAATTGTAAGAATTGTAGATTCAACAAAGGAGTTTTTGAAGCTTCAATTTTATTTTTTATTATTACTAATGGATTGCAATCACTTTATGTTTACCCATCATGGATTGTTTATTCAAACATACAGAGCCGGTTGGTTTGTCCTTTTTTCTTTCTATTCTTTAGAGTTGGTAACCAATCTTATCTTAACCCCTGATGGGTCGAGCCCGAACTCGTTTCGAGCGCCTTCAATTCGCGGTATAGGCAATTCCAACTCCCTCGAGTACGAATAGTTAACTATCTTCCCTACATAAATATGGAGCCTTCTTCCCTATATAATTGGAATCTTCTCTGGTTTCGGGCGCCTTCAATTCGTGGTATAGACAATTCCAACTCCCTCGAGTACGAATAGTTAACTATCTAATGGAAGAGAGGCGTTCTTGAGATCTAACCTGGCTCTTAGCGGGTTAAAATAAGCATATAAATGGAATGAGAAGATGCTTACGGAAGAACAATCTTGATGATGGTTTATGGAGTCCATATTAGAGTTAATGGGATCAAATAAGATCACATGAAACATGAAGTGTGTTTTTCATTAAAAATCTCCAATCCATTTCTAACCTTATTTTAAGGAAAGAACAAACGTCATCTTTATGTGCCTTTCTTCCGTCAAAGTTCTAAACTGTTAGTCGGGCTGAGCTAACAATAAGTCTCACATCGAAAAGCATCAAGAAAAAATATATTTATCGTGTTTTTTTTTACAGGCGTGTAAAACTGTCTCGAGTATCAAACAACCTAGATTTTAATTAAAAATGGGAGAACCTGAGGACCGAAAAATCCAAACTCGAAGAGAACGTTTGTAGTGCAGGCGAGAAGGGAAAAGTGGACTGCTCAGTTGGATAAAACGATAATGGGAAACTAAAATTTTACGAGGAAGTCGCCCAGTGCGGGCATAAAAGTTTCATGAATGGCGCGGTGGAGATTGAGACAAGGAATAGTCTCAAGTTCCCAATATTTACTATCGAAAAACCACGGCCGACAATTTGCGGTGCGGGGCTGATGAGTCTTTAACACACAGTTTAATTTTATTTGCCCTCTACAATCGAGGAGTCTATTTAAACTTGAGAAACAATCCCGGCGCTCACAAACTTCTGCTCTGTTTGCAGGACCCAAGGACCCTTATTTGTCGCGTCATTTGTGAGCGACTTCATGGTGTCTGAGACGCAATCGCTTCTCGTAAGGATCCTTGCATCGCACAATGGTCGCAGATCGGAAAAAAGTGGCCACAAATTAATGAAAAAAAGGAATCAATCTCCCCCCCCTCCTTTTTTTTTACCTTTCAAGTTTATATAATTTAAAACTTTTCAGTGACGCTTCTCAGTTTAAACTATTTGGGAGCGTTCTAGAATAAAACTCTCCGGGGTATTGCACCGTCGCGGAAAAGATTATATGAATAGTGATCGTTTCCAACATGCATAAATATACTACAACAAAGGCTACAATAATCTTTTCTGCACCAGTTCAATACTCCGGAGAGTTCTAGAACACTCTACCTTTACTCAAAGTATTCTCTGTTATT
Organism: Trialeurodes vaporariorum; assembly: GCA_011764245.1. NCBI lineage: Eukaryota > Metazoa > Arthropoda > Insecta > Hemiptera > Aleyrodidae > Trialeurodes > Trialeurodes vaporariorum. Next base: position 16,874,880 of record VMOF01000388.1, read on the forward strand.
AAAACTGGTCTTGAAAGTTTATGAATAATGAATTGATGAGCAATCGACTTTCTGATTTTTGATCACTGTGTTTGACGATCTCAGACCATAATGCATTGCAGAGAGATGGGATTCGAGGACAACAAAGACGTGAAAATAAATAAAAGTACCCCTGAAACTGTGAGCATCAATACTCAGAAATCAATTTTGACTTCATTTTTGATGAGGGAGGATTGCCATTAAGGCCGGTTTTTCGCCCCCAAAAATTTTCAAAATTTGAACTGACCAAACATCTCGTATAAAGTGTGTTTCATCACCTCAAAATGGGATATTTTTGTGTTTTCATGGCTGGAAACTCCAATTTTTTGTCAAATTTCTGAATATTTTTATGTGAGCACTTGAGCAGGCTTTTGAAGTTTGTTCATCGAATATGATTGAGCTACTAAAAAAATGGCCACTGAGCAGTAGCAATGAGCCTGAGCTCGATCGGCTCGCCTATTAATACAAACCTCTCTATGATTCTGTGAAAATGCAAAATCTGAACGAACTTTTTGAATATGAATGCACACGCAATAATGGCAATGGGGCAGCCTGGCCTTAGCCTAAAGTTAGGCTAGGTTAGATGAAATAGGGTTGTCAGGTTGCACTATTGCCATTATTTCATATGCGCATTCAAAAGGTCCGTTCAAGTTTTGCATTTTTATAAAATCATAGAACAGTTATCATTGAAAGGCAAGTCGTGAAGCAAGCTCAGTAAGTATTTACAAGTATATATTAATCCTGTTAAGTAGCTCCATCATATATTCAAGAACAAAATCGAACGACTTCCAGCTCACATCAAAACATTCAGAAATTTCACGAAAAATAAGGCTTTTTCCGTAAAAACACAAAGATAACCCCACTTTGAGGTGCGTTGAAACACAGTATACTGAGATTCAAATAATGCAAAAACTTCCGTGAAACCTCCAATTGTTTGCATTTAAGAGTAAATAGAACCTTTTTGTGTGAGTTTTAAGTTCATTTTAAATGTTGACCATTTTTACGCCCCAAAAACCGGCTCATTGGCATTTCTCCTTTCCCGTAACGAAGATAAAGGTACAAGAATATTTAGTTGAAACACATTTTTGCGTCCACTCATCTAGTTACCCGATTTTGAACGGTCCTTTTTTTTTCTTTTCCATTTTAAACCGAATTTCAATAAATGAATTACAATTTGTTAGTCAAAGTTTCACGACCCCTCTATATCTGAGGGCACTTCCAGGCCCAAAAAACAAAACGTGCGCTCGTCATAAAAAAAGTCTCGATTCAACCACAATGCTGATTTCTCTGGAAAAGTGCACCTGCTGTTTTATTTAGGATCATCCAAAAATAAACGCTTTAATTCGGCCTCATGGTTTTTCTCTCTTCCATACAACGGTATAAATGTGAAAAACAATACTTCTGAAGTTATACTAAACTTGCCTTTGATAATTTTTCCGATCTAAACATTCATCTGGTTAAGACTTTTTGACAGTGCAGGAAGAAACACATGAGCTCACCTGAAACACGTAATCAATTATTAATTAGATACTTTTTACAGTTATGACACACACTATAAAGCAGTGATTCCCAACTCATTTTGGCCGCGGAACACCTAGCCACCGAGTGAAGAGGCCACGGACCACCATCAACCCCCCCCCCCCCACAGTCACTTTAAGGAGGGGCGGAAAACTCAGCTAGTTGGCAGAGCGTTGGCATCGCATCGCGCCTCTTCCACAAGTTTGTCAATACGTGGGTCGATGTTTATAGTATAAAGTACAGTACGTATACCTATGTTGCTTTCGTACCCAGGTAAAATATCGATGCGGCACATAGCACTGTGAACCTTCAAAAACATTGCCTTTTTCCACGGCTTTAAACGGACGAAATACAATGTTGTCAAATTGGTGACAGGTAGAAGCCACCTTCGGGACATTTATACACCCTGAGGTTTTCAGATTCATAGACAAAATCTACTACTGGACATTCTCCTGTACGGACCTTTTTTATACTAGACTGATTATGCGTTGGACATTTTAGAGTGGACATTTAAAATAGGACATTTCCACTGAGCACCGTCAAATTGCACCAGACGCCATGCCACTGGCTCACCCGTGTGCACAAAGTTATCTCCAGCTTTAATTCGAACCATTTCCAATTCATTTTATACCGGGACACTTCACGGCAACGCTCAGACGATTTGTTCTGTGAACGACCCAAACTCCATGATCGAGCATCGTGTCGTCGCTTCAGATGGATACGGCCGATTTTTCTAACCGGGCATATCAGCGGCGAAGCGGTCCATCCATCGCTTGATCGATGGACCGTTTTATGTACTAAGCGAGTGCGAGAGAATTTCTCCTTTTATTTATCTTTTTATTTTTATTTTTATTTTATTTATTTATTTTTCTTTCACTTTCCCCCTCCTCTTTTTTTAAGTCGATTATTACTCAAATGGTGAGATGAAGCAAAGAGCTGCGGATCCTTTTTCCTCTCCCTTGAATAAAGGTAATTGATAATGGATGAGACCGTGGCGCGGTTTTTGCATATTGCATATACTGCAAGGCGTCGCGTCAGAGAAAGGGTAGCTTATTTTTATTCACGCAGAGAAAAAAAAAAAAAAAAAAAAAAAAAAAAAAAACTTGGTTCCCTATCGGCTGATCGGTCCATCTCACGGACGATGAATAGCCTTGCCCTGCCGTTATTCCCGCGCTTACGTTCAATTGATTACTGAAGCGGCTTTTGAGTGCAGCCGCAAGTAACTAATGACGAGAATAAGGAAGAATATAATAGACTGTGAGTGTGCGTGTGAGTTTGTCTAAGTGAATGAAAAAGCGGGTGTGAAAGTATATACACTAAATTGGTTGACGTCAGAAGAGCGACCAGTCGACCATGTTTGACCGTTTGATCAGGTAATATTTCAATAGCTTTTGGATCTGTTACTAAGGTCCCGTACATGAGCTATTCCTAGCTGGCGAACGTCAAGCAATGAAACTGTTAAAACAGATACAAATATTTGAAAATCCCAACTAAAATAAACAAGACCCACTGCTACAGGCTTAAAGTCCATAGTGTTAAGAGTTAAGACAAGCATGGGCGCGTTATTGGATGCAATTTCGCACCATTGTTTACAAAGACTTCTAAGAAATCTTTGTTTGTTTACATTCAGAGGGTCTTTAGTCCAATGCAAAGATTACAGTGCCATAGAGTTTCTAACGGTGCAATCTTTACTATGCCTTTGCTGAACGACGTAAACGGAAAAAAAACTACGGTGAAAATAACCATACGGATGCCTGATTTTGGCACCTGCTAGATGTTATGGTAATGTTAACCAGAAGTATACTATGTTTTGACTAGGTGCTAGGTGATGTTACCTGATAGCATGTCGAATTTACTCAAAGTATCGGTAAATGTACCATACTTCTGGTCAAGTTTACCATGACATCTAGCAGGTGCCAAAATCAGGTATCCGTATGGTTATTTTCACTTATCTTTTTTTTCCGTGTGCCTTTGCTGAACGACGTATATATTAGAATGTATGCTCATTTCTTCGATTCTTTTGCGGGAATTATAGACAATCTTGTGGTATACCATGAGTAAAACAAATGAACAAATCTACATCGACAGTTGACTTTTTTATCCGTAAAACACCGTAAGACTTCTGGTGAGAATGTAATAAACAAATGTGCAAAATCGCACCTAAATTGGTGGTGGTGGCAGCGGTGGTGAGGAGGTGGGGGAGTAGATACTTCTTCCAGAACGAATGGACGCAGATTATTGAAACATACGAATCCATTGATACAAATACATAAATATACACACGCAACTTGATCGATGAGTTTGTTTCAACTCAATGCATTTGCTGTTGTGCGAAATATTTTAATCATTTAATGTGAACGACTCGCTCTTGATTCGAAGCCATTATCGATGGCTTACTGATTATTTCAAGTCTTTCAACTCACGTATCATAATTCCGATCGGTGAATAGCTTTGTTGAGTTTTTCGAACTCAATTCAAACAGACTTGCTGTAGCACGAAGCTTCAAATGGGCAAGATGTGTATAAATGGAGTGAATGATTCATGTTAAAAATTTAGAATTAATTCATAGAGGTATGAAAACAGGTGCTTCCTTTCAGCTCTACGCTCGATAAATAAAGGGGGAAAATGAATATTACCCTTCTCGGCCTTCTCACGCCCCTTCCCTTCTTCTTATTTTTGAATCAGAAAAATGATTCAATTACTTTGTTCGCGCAAAAAGCTGAGACAAGGCTTGCGCGTAAGTCTTGTGTTGGTGAATCATATGCGATTAATCGAGGCGTTGGTTACAATGGAAGCACTTCTTCATTCTGGTGTTTCAGCACATTCTTTGTTAATCAATTGATTCGTTACAGAAAAACTAAGGCAAAGATTTCATTTCTAGTTTAAACTTTGTTAAAAAGAAACGAAAGACATAAGTGTTCTTAAAAAAATCGTTAAAACTGTCTGGAAATCATGAAAAATTTACACAAAGTGCGTGGCTCCTATATTCGCACCGAAGTTTCTGGTATTATTACCAACTTTGACTTCATAGTTTCTCTATGACCTTTTAAACTATCTTAACTACTATGATATATTGTAAAAATAGTTATTTTTTCCCAATAAATGACTAAAATTTCCGACTTTGTCATGAACTCTCTTTTTGTAATAACTGCATCTTTTGTGATACCTGAAGAATTTTTCCTACCTCGGAAAGCTTTTTTTTTGTATATTTTGAGTTACTTTGGGAAATATTACTGTAGTTTTCTTACTAGGGTATTCTTATTTTCTAACGGTGAAATTGAGATAAATTGCAAGCGAGGAGAAGTCTGAATGTGTCCTTTAATCCTGAAGACTTGCCGAATTAATCATGGCATTATGCTACCTGTATCACTCATCATCTTCTTGACAAAGATAAAAATAATTTTACTCATAATTAATATCAAGTCATTGGCAAGCTTAAATTCTCAAAATAGAATCTAGGGAATCATATTGACAAAAATATTGTGTTCATTTAAAGCTCCGATTAAATCGAATATCGAAGATTCTCGGCTTTTTCTCTTGGAACGCCGGCATGATACTTCTGAAGTCGTTAAAATAATTTATCATTTACTCCCGTATCCAAAAAGTCATGTTCATGGTCAACCACTGAGCGCCATAACATCGTAACTTTACTGCTAGCTCGCACGTAACTTTTGCAAGAGGATAAAGGAGCCATCTGTTGTTTTTCAATTTTGCGACGTTCAACGCTTCGCACGGTAGTTCAAATCGTTTCACTTTTTTTGAAGTATACACATAATTGAATTTATTTGACCTCAGGGAAATCTCACTTAAACTTAGGGTGCAATGGGTTTAACGCATACTTTTGCTACATGGCAAATTGGTTCTCACAGTGTGTCCCAAAAGGTTGCACTGGGATCCAGTAAAAAACACGTACATTATTTCTTTGAGACATACTGTAGATGGTATTACAGGTGTCGCTTCTTTTTCAATTTTAATGTCTCAGTTTGAAGCAGAGCCGTTGCGAGCATCGTCTCTCTCTTCCTCCCTCCCTCCCCCTCCCCCTCCTCCCCCCCTCTCTCTCTCTCTCTCTCTCTCTCTCTCTCTCTCTCTCTACTCATTCTAACACGCGTATCAGAAAAGAATGTACAGGATAGGGGGAGGATTTTCAGTGACTGGCCGGGTTCCATCAAAACTACAAGTGCGAGTACAAGTACAAGTTACGAGTACAAGTGAGGAAAAACAAGTACAAGTGTAGAGGAGAAGAGTACACATATTGTATAAGGGTAGGAAGTGCAATAAGTCTGTATACGCGTAAAATTTGGAGGTTTGATCCATTCAACGGAAAAACAAATTTGTAAATTTGTACCTACCGATTTTTCCTAACATGCTAAAATCTTAGTGCTGTACAAGTATTAGTCTGAAATCTAACCTAGATGTTTATTTACAGTTTTATCCTAGATACAAGAAATCTAGAGATGCGAGTATTTTTTTGCATTACGGTCATGAACTGTACTATATAATATATTTTCAACCGGTGGAATTATCAGTGAATTGAAGAAATTTCATTAATTATAAGCAAAACAGCTGCTTCGTAGTACTTGCACTATTAGTGGAAAAGGGCAATGCCCAGTGCCCATATGCCTATCCTTTTCTAACTCATGGGATCATATGAACGAAGAGGGAGGCGGGGGCCCTCTGTCTTTGTTCATATGTCTCCCTCTCAGTTTCAGTCAGGGCCTCCACTTTGTTTTTCGGGCCACGGTACCAAGCCGAGCTGCGGGCCCCCCTGGGGGATAATCGATTGGGAGGAGGGGGTGTCCCACTCTCATGACAGAATCAAAATGTAAGAATTAAAGTGTGAATGAAACGGAGACTCTAAAAAATGTCAAAAAGAACTGTATTGTACTATAGCAGTTGGCAAGATCGGCAGGGAAATTTAAAAAAAAAAAAAAAAAAAAAAAAAAAAAAAAAAAAAAAAAAAAAAAATGTAAAAAATACTCAAACAATAGTCCTCAATTTCATCAGTGGCGTAGCGTGCAATTTGGCAACGTTGTAATACGTTTATTTTAACCCATGTAAAAGGTCGAATGCGAAGGTGTTCACTGAATACCCAGTAGTTCGATCTTTTTCATGGATTTAAATGGACGCATTACAACGTTGCCAAATTGCACGCTACGCCACTGAATTTCATTACAGAAGGAGATTAAGAGTTACAGATAATGAATGTTCTGCAGTTACAAAAATTAAAACAAAAGTAAAATGTAAAAAAGAAACAATCAACATATCCACTAGGGCTTTGGACGGGAACCGGCCCGGGTCCCGGTACTGGAGTACCGGCTAACCCCCCCCCCCCCCTCCGCAAAAGTGGGGGCCCTGGTCTCAGTTCATATGTCACTCGTCTCCCTCTCAGAGGGACTACTTTTTAGTTATTGACTATGGTTCGAAGTCTGAACAAGCGTGATTGTGTACTCATTGTGCGATGTTAGAGTACGCGACCGAAAGCATCGACATCGGGTACACAAAACACTTACATTTCCGCTCAATCAAATCGCTGCGCAACTTTACTATCGCATTATCCTCGGATATGATTTCTCATTCAATAAAAACAGACAGATTTTCCTTCACCCAGAGTCAGGCGCTAGCAGGTGCGGTAAAATAAAATATATAGACGTAAAAAGAAGTATGGAACAATGTATTTTAAATCTTATTTCTGAGTCACCGTCTACTCCATGCTCTGCACCTGAGAAGAAGTTTTTTTTTTATGACTTACTTCACTTTCACGCGCAGTGCTACCAACGCGACAGATCTGCCGTAAGAGATACGAACTTATTCCTATGTTTGGTTTAACGTAAAAAGTGTACACTCGTTGTTTGCCAAGTATGGCAACACTTGCCTCGCGACATTTTTAGATTCAGGGAAAATTCAGGGAAATTAAAAAAAAAATGTATAAAATACTCAACTAATAGTCCTCAATTTCATTACAGAAGGAAAAGAGTTTCGTCCAAACAGAATAAGTAGTAGAATAAGTAGTTGAATAACTTCAGAATTATAAGTAGAATAGAATTCAGAATAAATAGAATAAAATTAATAGAATAGAATAAAATAGAATAAAATAGAATTCAGAATAGAATAGAATAGAATAAAATAGAATTCAGAATATTCTTCAGAATAGAATAACTACAGAATAACTTCCCTCGCGACTTTTCCTCGACCTTCCCCTTTTTTTCGGTGACCGACAAACCATACAGACATGAAGAGGTTACGCAAAGTCGGGAAGTAAACCTGATCCCTAGGTGGAATGGACGATTTATAAGCCTCTTTTTCTGTTCGTTTGCCTCTTTACCAATAATTTTTTAAATTGAATTCTGTGAAAAATATATTTTTTGGATTTAACTCTTAATCATTTAAAGAATGAACAAGTTAGGACAAAATGGTATCAAAAGCCTCTTCTGTCCAAGAAATTCCATATTATATTTAAATTCATCTTAAGGCGCTCAAAAATATTAAAATGTCCGACATCTGCTCTCCTCATGAGCTGAAAGGAGACCGAATGTTGACTAAACCCTCTAAGCGCCTTCAAAACGATGGGTATGCAAAACCATGCCCAGCGTGTACGAACAGTTACCGAAGCAAAGATTCGACTGAGACTATGGGGCTCTTGCAAACTTTTGCTACAAACAAATAAATAGTCCAATCTAATGTAAAGACAAGCGGAATTCACGAAAATCACGCTAAAGTCTATAATTCTGTAATAAATTCACAAAACTGCTATAACGGCAAGATCGCAATGGTGGTTCAACGCACTTATCATGGGAGATTCCTGTTTATTAGGTCACTTTCTCTACGAAAACACAGAGAAATGTCTCAATTTAGGTAGGACTCTCCCAAAATACCTGCTTCTCTCCGCCATTAAGCCTGATTCTGAGAGTGAATTTCGTCATTTTTACAGGTTTTTAAGCAAGAATCAACTCTTCAATCCCTTATAGCAAAAGTTTGCGAGAGCCCCATTGTTTTTGATCAAACCATTACAATGAGCACAGAGGCCTAAACTGAAATGGGAACCAAAAATATAAGCTCCCGGTGGCAGTGTGCGTAAGTTAAATTGCATGCGGTCTCGACCAATCAGAGAGCCTATACAAACGTCACATGACCCCAGGACCTAGATAGGCTCGCCGTTGAAAGACGTTAGCAGCGAGCGAGTTCAGCGAATCACAACCAATGCGCGCAGTTCTAATTTCATCAGTGAAAACGAATTAAAAGTTGTTGGTTCTCGGATCGGCCGTCCGAAGCGCGGTGGTGCGGCGTTTGGCATCGCGGTAGCATCGGGCCATCGGCGGGGGAAAGTGCTTGGCTTGCGCGTAAACTTGCTTCTTCAACTCGTCGTAAAACTTGTAATTATCATGGAAATAAGTCCTGCAGGTGTCGAGTTACTTGAACCCGAAAATCTCGAAAAACGGGTGGGTGAGACGACGACTGGGATGCGACTGGGGTCTGGGGACGGGGGTCGCGGAGGATACGAGGATTAGAGTCAAGCAAGGGATGGATGCCGAGACAAACTTTTCTGACGTAAGTGAGCTGAGAGGCGAAAACAAGCACGAGCTTTGAGCCAGCCAAGGCGACGGAGATTTGAACAGTGTTGCCGCACATATATTTTGATGAAACATCTCCGCATGATTTCCAATTTGAACGGTACTGAATCAAAGCAAACAGTATACAATAAAGGTTATCAGCTCTCATAATGAGACTGATACACCTAATTTAGTATGTGAGTTCGCGAGGCAGTATAATACGAGCCAAATCGAGGAAAGTAAGTAGAGATGTGCAAATCATGTTACGGCTAGATTAATTGTGAAATGAGATGTCGTGTCTCTATTAATTCAATAAAGCACGACAAATTAGTTGTGTATACGATTTTTTTCAATGGTTTTGTTCTTTTTACATCCTGAATAGGAATGTTTACTTCAAATTTGACAACGCCAGCGAATGAAGGAATAGAGCTGGTGCGACCTTGCCTGCTTGCTGAAACACGTGCAGAGATGGGTGATAGGAGGGGGAAGCAGACGGAGTATACATTTAATACAAGTTCCCTGTGAGCGGATTAAAGTTGAAAGCCTCCCAAGAACTGAATGGTCCAGTTTTCTCCAATTAGGCGTATGAGCATCCGTGGGAGGCGAGTATAATATAGGTGTGCAGAGGATGAGGGTGGCAAAATCGGAACCAGAAATGTTCCCCTCCTTCCCCTTCACACTCTCTCTCTCCCTCCCCCCTCTCTCTCTGGTTCTCTCTCTCTCTCTCTCTCTCTCTCTCTCTCTCTCTCTCTCTCTCTCTCTCTCTCTCTCTTTCTTTCTCTATCAGCCCATCATTTGAACAAACGTGTTGAGAAAAGATAGAAGAAGGGGTCCATCACGTAACTTATAGTCCCTATCTCTGTCCTTCTCGACAACACGTGCGTTCAAATGGGATGAGAGAGAGAGAGAGAGAGAGAGAGAGAGAGAGAGAGAGAGAGAGAGAGAGAGAGAGAGAGAGAGAGAGAGAGAGAGAGAGAGAGGAAGAGGAAGAGGAAGAGAGAGAGAGAGAAAGAGAGAGAGGGGGAGGGAGAGAGAGGGGGAGGGAGAGAGAGAGAGAATTATACATTTGGCAACTTCGGTCTCGGCACTGAGCAGCACGCAATTCTAAACTGACTATAATAAATGCTTTTTGCGATAATACACTTCGAAATTCACACGTACAACTGGTCCATAAATATGCTGAAATTGACGAAAAAATGAGGACGCACGAGAACGAAATATGTGTAGAGGGTAAAGACTCACGAAAAGGAGAAAAGGGAGACAATGTTGGGAAAGGAGGTTGGAAGTGAGAAAGAAAGGACACAGTCAGAAACATCAGCAAGAAAGAGAGGAGGATGGTAAAATGAATTAGGAAATAGGCAAACATAAAAAAGAGTGTGTACGAAAATAATACATGATATGGGTCCATAAAAACGAAAATCGTGATAACTTTGGCTAAAAAGGTGAACAGACATACATTTGTGAAACTTTTTTGCAAAAATTAATACTATGGGCGAGTTTGAGTAACTATAACAAGAGAAAAATAATCACACAACTTTATTCTCTGTCTATGATTTAGGCCGTTGCGTGAGAGAGATGCGGTATTTGATTTAGTGAAAAAAGGAGAGCGAGAGAGAGACAGAGATATTAGTTCGGAAAGCTGACGACGGCTGATTGCAACCATTGAGTGTATGTGTTTGCTACTGTGGAGAACTATAACCACAGAATACTAGAATGAGAACGGGAACTAACTCACATAAGAGCTAATGGTAACAATATTTGGAATCGGACTGCACAAACTGGCATCCGAGCCTCATTGAGAAAAAATCCGTGTTGTCCTGAAAAAACGTCTATTTAATCTAATTCCGATTTAATCTAATTCTATTTAATTCCGGTAGCTATATCTGGAATTCCGGTTACAGTCACCGGACACCCGGTTACTTTCACAGGAATTCTGTTTAATACTTTCCTAGACGGAAATCCGACTGAATTAACTGGGCAATTTTTCTGAGTGCACTTCTCAAGATGGCGTAAGTGCTTTTTGAGGTTATATTTACAATCAGGGTTGACGTTCAACCAGTCACAACTTGGCTGGTTGCCGAAGATTTTCGGAAATGGTCACTTACCAACATGGCAGCAGACCCGAAGTAAAAAAGTTTCAAAATGAATTCAAGTTTCCGTTTGATTGTAGTAAAAAACGTTTCAAAATGAATTCAAGTTTCCGTTTGATTGTAGTATTTTGTGCAGACTGCTGTAACGTAGCACTAAAACCGTGTAAACCAGAAATGAATGAGGCAGCGTACGACAAAATTTCTATTTACAATACTTTCTTTCTATCGTAGCTCTCCAAGTTATTCAGGTTTGGGGAGGCAGCCTTTTCCATCTAATGGTCGGTCGTCCCGCCTGATAATTGGCTGTCCAACCTCCGCACTGTCTAAGAGACCGCTCAAACTCATTATTAGGAGTGGTTAGTGGTACAAGTGGGCGTCACGTGTGGGCAATGTTGCCGGATAGTACGGCTTTCAACAAATGAACGTGTGTTAACATCCTAGCGGTACCAAATGGGATCGTTGTTTTCAAAAGTATTTTGAATTTAGTCGATTTTGACCCCGCGACATCCTAGCGTGCCCATATGGTACCGGCAGTTTTTTCAAATTTTTGACAAAACCGCTTATGCAATATTTTTTTTATTATTTTTCCCTGTTTATTGGATATAAAAGTAACACAAATTTACAATAATTTAAACAAAAAATCGGAAAAAAATTAAATCAGGATGTTAAGGGTTAAAATGGTTACAAGACAGTTCGTCCTGTCTTTTTTGTCCACTTTTTTTTCGTCCAAGACATTTAGTTCTTGATAATTTGTCCTTTCAATTTTCATAGGACGAAAAAAAAAGGGACAAAAATCTAGTGGACGAAAAAAACGGGACGAAACGTCTGTTAACCGTTAAAATCCGTTCGATCTGGCAACGATGAGTTATGGGGATGGCCTCTTCGGCAAAGAAAGTGGAAAAAGAAGAATGGGTCTATTTCTCTTTCTCTTTCTCTTTTCCGGCTTACCCCCACGGCCCACCTCCCGGCACGACACCACTAGCGGATCCAGGAAATTGTCCTTCTCTCTCTTTTCCCCATTAGATTGCATGTGTTAGAAAAGGCTAAAAGAGGGGATAGAAAATCACGTGACTGCCCCTGCTCTGTTCTTTTTTAACACACGCGTTCAAATGGGAAAATAGAGAGAAAATATCCTCCAGTATACGACACGACCCATCCTTTCCCCCTCCCTCTGCCTCCCTCTGTCTGTTCACTCATAAAAATAGCAGCGGCGGACAATAAGAATCGGGCCTGTCCCATGATTGATTAGTTACTCATCATTACAAGACAATTACCGAGGACAAAGAGGGATCGATATTTTATCAGCGACCAATTTCGCCGCTCCGTGAAAGGAAAGAAGGGGGTGGGGGATGTTTACGCCACGCGATTCATTCGCTGGTCGACCACGACCACCCATTGGTCACCGATTCGTTGATTGAGGAATGGAGCGAGAGTTAATATTTCCTGGCCCGCGCTTTTTATTCGCGCTTTAAGACTCGTCTGCTTATATGTATAGTTCGCGGTTCCGAGAATTCCTGACCTCTCTTTTCTGAAGCCCTCGTCTTTGATTAAGGTTCATTATTGTGTTGATTGATGCAATCACGGATGAAATGATGAGATTGTTTGAGTCGAATCGGAAGTAAGATTTACGATTCGGTAGTGTGCTTGAATTCATCGGCAGCAGTGCACCGTGATGAAACGGGCATTATAAATAGAATGGAATTATTGGCATAGAAAGGGGGCGTGACCCTCTCCCCCGGATAGTCTGATGAGGCCCCGTCCCCTGGAAAATACATATATGACAGGGGGGGACCAAATGATCAATATAGAGCGTTTTGTTCTTATTTTGCTTGAAGAATTGTTTATAGTTAGAATTTTAAAACCGCAGGTTTCTTTAATTTTTTTTTTTTTTTTTTTTTTTAATTAATGTCATTTCTTATTGAATTTGGCTAATAATACATCCTTTAAAAAAGAAAGTTTTTGCATAGTTTCCGAAGAGAGGATTCAATTATCAATAATCTTAAATTGCAATATTTATTTCTAAGTATATAGTTTTAAGACAACGCGTCCCAAAACCGTACGTATACGCCGCGCCGTACACGTAGCAACGTCCTGAAAATAATTAATTTTCACAATTTTATAGGGGAGTATACTTACCTTCTACCTCCAGACTGCCGACTAATGGGTCTGTTGCAGCTTCTAAAGCAGTGATTTAAAGCTTCGATTTCCACTGAAATGACGGAAGTTTATAACGCAAAGCCGACTTCCAATCTAATGACTTACAATTCACCCTCCTCTGACATCGTTTTCTCATCCGCCCAAAACTGACGATTTTGACCACATCCGCCCAAACAAATTTCACCCGCGCGTCATTAGGTACAATAAACAGTTTGAGACCAACAACGATTCAAATACCTCTAAAATTATCGATTTTATGATGACAAGAAGTATCGTTTCTGAGACATTGAAAATATAAAATTTGTGAAGGAAAATCGTTTCAACATTTTCAAAATACATGAAAAATGTATAAAATAAAACTACCATCGAGAGAGTGACGAAAATTTTAAAACAAAGTGAAATTTATGTATTTTCCTGTTCCACTTACCGCAACTGGAAATTTTGTGTTGATTTTGAACCTGGTTTCATTTTCTGTGCAAATCATCACGTTTTTTTCTTTTACCAAAATTGATGAGAAAAAGCCGTGAGATATGAAAAAAAAAAAAAAAAAAAAACAGTATGGAAGACTGGATTACTGTTCTTTTTTTTAAAAAAAAAGAAAAAAGAAATATTGATCTGATTAGACTGAAACTCTCGGAACTTCTTCTTTGGATCACAAGAGAGCATTTAAGTCGAAGAAAAAAGAAAAATCCGTTTTCCGGCCTCATTCGAGAAAAAGTGCATTGGACGTACTGCAAAATTTGCTCGGGAAGATAAAACCTAAGACCCAGTCGTAAAATAGGAAATATTTGGTGTTTAGAAGACCAAATCAAATGAATATAATTTACAGCAAGGAATGAATATAGATGATCGAAGAAAACTTTCACCTTGGTAACGGGAATTAGGGATAAAGTATAAAAGCTCACCGCACAATGGATCGAGTGGACGGTTTTTTCTAGACATGATCAGTATTTTTTTGTTTTGTTTTTTTTTTTTTCACGTTTCAGTGTTGATATTTTCTTGCTCAAAGGATACAACATACCTTACAGCAAAATTCTTAAGGCATCAAATTGAAAATGGGTCATATAGTTGCAAAATTCCAAGGAAAAAAGTAGTTTATGTGTCATAGGTACGAATTTGAGTTCACCGGCCAAAATTTTGATCAGTTCTGTGCATGGGACACAATCTGACTCAAACTGATCACTGAGCACAGAACTGATCCATATTATGGCCGGTAAACCCAAATTCGAGCCTACGACACAGGCTAATTTTTTTAGTGTTTGCTGCTGTTTTAGGTAGGGTCGATTTCTGTATGAAACTGAGTGAAAATAACATTGAAAGCATCAAAAGGTCTCAAAATCCTCTCATGAGCAGTGAGCATACCCATAAGGCATTTTAAGAGAAAGCCCAGATAGCGCGGTCCGCTGAGTATAAACAAATGAAAGTACCGCATTTAATTGCAGCTTTCCTAAAAAAAAAAAATATTTTTCTTGGCGTGGAAAGTTGCGATTAGATGCAGTGGCGTAGCGTGCAATTTGGCAACGATGCAGTTCGTCTATTTAAACCCGTAAAAAAGATCAAACTATTGGGTGTAAAAATTAGGAAAAAATCAGGCAAAACTACACTGAGAAAAAAAAAACGGTAAATTAATCAAACACGGTTATGGTGATCATATACAGCAACACGGCCCTATTAATGTATCAAATTTTATTTTTATATCATCGATTTTCTTATTAGTCTTTTCTCAATTATATCCATGGTATCAATAAGTAATCGGGCAGTATACGATAGAATTAATCGGGCCGTGAGGCTGTATATGATCGCACCACAAGGCCCAATTTCTTTGGTTTTTTTTTTAGTGTAAGTTTGCGATTTTTACCTAATTAATTATCATCAATGATTATGCATCAACTATCTGAGCAAAAGAGTAACTTAAAAAATGCGTTCAGTTTTATTTAATTTTCACTTAAATGGCTTTTCCAAAATGTTGGATGGGAGACTCATTCTGCACTTATATGTTACAGTTAATTATCTCGCATTTATTTCTAATGATCTTGGATTCTATTCTAAAAATGATGTCAACAAAAATTCTGTTTTTCGACCCAAACGGGCACCAATTGTGATATACCAGCATAATTCAGATATTATTTGACCTTTCCATCAGCACATGGCAAACGTGCTCGAGCGAGACTCTCGTCCAGAAATGAGTGGAGTCTTGGATTCTATTCTAAAAAAAAAAAATAATGTCAAAAAAATTCAGTTTTTCGACCCACCGTGCGCTGATCGCGATAAACCAGCATAATTCAGATATTATTTGACCTTTCCACTAACACATGGCAAATGTGCTCGAGCGAGACTCTCGTCCAGAAATGAGTGGAGTGTTTTTAAAACTCTTGAAATCTTCAAGAGACCAAGACTCGGCGATATTAATTTTCACGATCAATATTGACCGCGGCCCGCAAGTTGCCAGACAGGGAATGAAAATTAACTTCGTGCCCATACGTGAAAGTGGATGTAGAAAGACTATAAGAGTGGTGCCCCCCCCCCATCCCTTCATTCCAACGAAGTACCTACCGCAATTTTGTTGACTCATCGTATATTTTTTCAGTATGGGATTTTAGAAACAACACTAAATCGTGCCTCATCCCCACGTACCGAGGTTGTCAGATATTGTGAAATGAGACAGATATATAAAAAAAAAAAAAAAAAAAAAAAAAAAAAAAAAAAAAAAAAAAAAAAAAACGGCTCTTTATTTTAAATTCCTTTACGTTAAATCGATCCGATATAGGTCTATTGTGCGCTCTTTTGTTATACTTATGGTACGTTGAATTAAATGTAAAATTCCGCAAAAATATCGATGCGCGCACATTGAAAACTTTCAAAATTCACTGGTTTTAGAAAATTCAAATGGAAAATATTCTAATCAACGCCCTATGTATTGACTATCCATACATCCGGCGAGTTTTCATTAATTTGAATCCCCAAAGTTTATATGAATCTGATTCATTTTTCATTATTTGTTTTTATCGGCAGCGCATCGCGTTCCGACAAAAAAAATAAGAGGGAACAAGTCAATCAGAAACTTTGATGAGCGAGAGTAGATTTGCAGCGATATGTGAAAAAGGTGACTCCTACGCTGATACGATCCGAGTCCCACAAGATTGAAAATTACACGAGTTCTGATAAATAAATTGGAACAATTCATCGTAGAGGGCGGAAAAAAATGTGACTAAAAAACAGGTTTATTAATCATTAAATGGAAAAAAAAGGAAAACGGATGAAAAAAAAAAAAAACTCTCTTCCGCTGAGCTGTGTTTGGTAAATTATTAACGGATCTAAAGCCTCGCACTCATATATATATCGACTCGGACATTTAATTTTACGACGTCAAAGGATATTTTCTATCAATCAAAGGCTATGAATTAGTAATGGTTGGGGAATAATCGATGATCGTTCTCCACTCACTAATGCTAAAGTTTATCACTTCTTTTGAGGTTTAAATGAACCGCTTAGGGGTCGATTTGGAGGTGACCTGAATGCTTCGCAAAAACCAAGCCCGTAATCAGCCCTCTTCAGTAGGGGGGGCTGGCGAGACTTTAGGGGGGCCCCTATGGGGGTCTGGGGGGACACCCCCCAGCAAAAGGGGAGGGGGTCCGGGGGGCCTCCCCCGGAAAATTTTGAAATTTCAATACCTTGGAGATGCAATTTTATACTACTTTTGCACCAAGAAACACTTTTTGTTTACAAAAATGTATCAATTTTATTCCATTTTGCTTTAAAAAAATGCACTAAACCGCCGCGCCGCGCGCCGTCCACTATTCCCTGCTCCTGCTGAGGCAATCCACTCTTTTTAAACCCTCGCGTTGGCGCGCCCTATTTTATGACACAAAAAGGCGCGCGGGTAAAAGCAGGGATCGGGTAACCCATAGCTATTCAGATGACCGTGAATCTTAAAGCTTTCATTGAAAACTACCTTAGATCCATGTTTAAATAAACATCGAATTATTATTATAGAATATTGAAGAAATGATTAAAAAATTCACCCAGTTGGTTGTAAGGTCAAAACAAACGGAACAAGAGACAGTCAATATTTTATTCTTTTTTAATGTATATCTGATTTGTCTCTTTTGTTTTCTCTCGGTCTTTTTTTTTTTAACTTGGCCGATGGCTAGCGCCATTAACGATATTAGTGCGGTGAGATAGAGCAGAGAGGAAGAGAGGCTTCCAATCGAAAAAATCGAATCACTTCTGATTAATTGCGGATTTATTAGGCGATATAGTAAACAAAAATTATGAGCGGCTCTAAATTTTCCAGGGGGGCTGAGCCCCCCTGGCTGGTTACGGGCCTGGCAAAAACTCATGAGCCAACCATCACTCAGTATGGTACGACTGTTGCGAAAGGCTATACAAAGGTCGTTTCAGATGTAAAAACGTGCATAAATAACGGAAATCTTTTGAAACCACTTCTTAAATCATATAAACACTTTTATACGTGCGATGATGCGCGCTAATCATAAAATATTCTTATTTTAATGTTGTCACTCTTTCTATTATAGGGAGGTACGAGTAGATTCATTGAGTGACAATATCTTATTGATTTTGGCAGGTTTAGTCATAGAACCAGCGGGCCGATCATTTACTTCATCGTTAAATCGATCGTTAAGACTGTATGTGTATCAGTGATTCTATTGGTCAAATATTGTAAAACTCAGCCGTTGCTATGGTAACCATCGTTATATGGGTGGTGTCCGTTTTTTAAAGGTAACTTAAAAATAGCCTTTATAAAACGAGACTCTTAACGATGGCTACCAAAGCAACAGCCAAGTTTCGCAATTTTCGACCAATAGCATCACTCATAGACATAGCTTTAACGATAAAGTAAATGATCGGCCCGCAGCTCGCAGGCATGATAAAGCATTTTCGAAGGCGTAGAATTCATAATCGTAATAAAAAACAAAAAACGCAAGAAGCATACCGATATACACGTGTAAACGATGTAGGTGAGTATAGTTAGACAGAGACTGAATAAGTCGTAGACGGCAGGGTAGAATTGAGAGAGGAAACAAATACTTAAATATACTAGAGAAATAAAGCAATTCAAACTGCTCTACTGAAATTAAGGCGGTGTTTGGAGAGGGGGCCGATAAAGCATGCGGTTTACTCTTCACTGAAATTCTGGATGCTATCCTAGTGTTTATTCTTCGGATAGAGTTCACTCGATATTTTATGGACCCTTTGACCACCTGCCGCCGCCTCAGTTGTAAGTAACAGTTGAGCTTACCACCGCGTTGTGATGCGCCACGCCGCACAAAAGGCATACATTGAAAATCTGCCGGCCAAGGATCAGCCAGTCAAAATCACATTAACCCTTTAAGGACCAGGTTAGTTCAAGAAAACACCACTCCTCCGTTTCTAGAGGGCCTTCCCAGGTAGTTAACTATTCGTACTTGGTGGAGTTGGAATTGCCTATACGACAAATTGAAGGCGTCCGAACGAGACCTTATCTAGTGTAGTGTTTTCATCTATATTTGCGTCTATCCGGAATGAAGACTAAAACAATGTGAAATGGACTCGAGGAAAAAAAAGAGTAAACTCGGGCTTGGTCCATACGGGGTTAAATATTGATTTTTATATTTTCAAGCTGAACTGATTTTTGACACATTTTTTAAATTTTCTAGCTAAAAATTTTGTGTTAGAAGAAGTCAATGTTAAAAAAATTAGTCTCGGAGTGTTTTGAGCTGCCATTTTGTGTACATTTGATGGTGCGGCGCGGGCGCGGTGCTACCGCCATATTTTTAAATGTTGTGCGAATGTGCGGACGACTGACGCTGATCATATCTTTGTCCATTTTATAAAATAGACTTATTTGAAAACAATAGACTCAAGGAAAGTTTTTAGAAACTTCGGGGTTTACCTTACTTCTTCGTATCCATCTCGATCCAAACACTTCCTGTAGCGAGTGAAGAGCTTTTTCATGCCACGCGCATAAAAATCTATCGGCTGATTATTGGGGGGAAAAAATGCTTACGGCTTCCTTCGCTTCTACCGTCGCGTCGTTCCCAGCGTTCACCTCCAAAGTAGGTTTTTAGGCAAGGAAACAAGCAAGAATCTCAGGGAGCTAAGTCGAACGAGTATGGTGGATGTGAAAAAATATCCCACTTACGACTTTAAAAGCTCTTTCGTTGGAGTCGAGACGTGAGAATGCGCATTGTCATGAAAAAGCAGAATGCGTTTAGAGAACTTTCCACGCCGTTTGTTTTAAAAGGCGGGGTCTTCTCAATTTTTTTTTTTTTTTTTTTTTTTTTTTTTTTTTTTTTTAAATTCACAATAGACTGTTTTATTAGAGCGATATATCGTATCGATTGCCGTCCGAGGGCCTCTGGTTCAAGTTAATTTCCCCATAGGCGAACTTTTGAACGGAAATTTAGGGTATTAAAAACAATTAATGCGACCTTTTTGCGATTATGAATTCTGCGTCCTCGGAAATGCTTAATTATGCCTGGTTCCTTGACTAAAACTGCCGAAATCAATAAGATATAACAGATTAAATGTTGCATTTGTAGGTTAGAATCGCCCGAAATCCCGCCAATTCCACAACAACAAAAAATAACAATTGGGTGATTCCAACCTCCAAATGCATCGTTTAAATCTGTAATATTATGTTGATTTTGGCAGTTTCACGGGTGAAACCAGGCATAATTAAGCATTTTCGAGGACGCAGAATTCATAATGGCAAAAAGGTCGCATTAATTGTTTGATTTAATAGCCTAAATTTCCGTTCAAAAGTTCGCTTATGGGGAAATTACATTGAACCAGAGTTTGTTTGGAACCAGAGGCCCCCGGACGACAATCGATACGATATATCGGTCAACTAAAACAGTCTATAATATTCTGAACTGGTTGTTTTACCTTTTTCAAAGTACTCCTCAAGGAAAACTCCATTCATGTTTCTACTCCAAATGATTCAAACCAGCGGGCCGATCCTTGAAATTCACGACTTTTGGGTAGACTGGATAAGAATGGAAAACGGTGATTGGTGGAGACGAGTCACGTGGTTGCCCAGTCTAATCAAAATACGGAATGGATTAGATAAGTTATCGGGTACTCCAAGACTGCCCGATAAATTATCTAATCCATTCCGTATTTTGATTAGACTTGGCAACCACGTGACTCGTCTCCACCAATCACCGTTTTCCATTCTTATCCAGTCTACCCAAAAGTCGTGAATTTCAAGGATCGGCCCGCAGCGGTAAAGATAGGTTGAGCGGCGGTTGTGTGTATAACATTCAAAAATCTGGCGGGGGCTCCAACGCGCGCCGCGAGGAAAGTCACGTCTCGCGCACGCGCTAATGCTCCGATTGTATATAAATCCAATCACGCAGATCAATCAGAAATATCCTCAAGTTTGTCATATATTTTTTTTCAAATTTTTTTTATCAAAACTGTGGATTTGGTGAGGGAGGAAACTTACTTATCGAAAGACCCTCGTAGCTCGTTGCAATTAAATAACGCGAAATGTCAGCTCTGGAAGGAGATAGGGGGAGGGGGGGAGGGGGACGACAGAGAAAACGCTTCCAGGTAAATCTCAGGGTTCAGAGAGATTGTGATGGTTCGAGCTGGAGCGCACCTAGGGCCTAGTCGGTGGGAGGTGAGGGGGGGGGGCGCTCGAGATATAGGTGTCCGAAACGAGTTGCGGCGCGGCGATTCAATCAGTGCTCATGATAAAAATGTCAAGAGACCCGATTGAAAAAAACAAAAACAAAAATAACAAAAATAAAAAGAAAAGGAGGAAACAGCCACGGACTCGATTGAATTGGAAAAGCGTGTTTTTATCTGGCATGCCCCCCCCCCTACCTTCTCTCTCCCCTTCCATCATTTTCCACCCTACACCCTCTGACTCACTCTTCATCACCTTCGTTGGAGCGAACCCGCACAACAGACTCACGGTAACCTATCCAACCAGAGCTGCCACTTTATACGTATAATTATAAACTATACGCATTTTCGCATTTAACTCAAGTACAATTTTCGAATTTCCCGTCAAATTTGGCAACATCGTATTCAGAAGCGCATGGGCGAAGAGGAAACGGCTTTAGTGATTTCATCATGCATAGAAGTCTCCACGAATCAGAAACTGGCTCAATTTAGTGATTCAGCAAATCAAGTCTGTTGACCACACCCAACACAACCCATAATTTTATCCCTTATTGGCTAGTCTTCCATTACCGGAAGAAAATTTTTCCCAGAATCTGTAAAGTAGCTGGATACAGAGGAATTTTGGGGAGAACTCGAAGTATTATCTGCAAATTTTGGAAACTCTGTACTGGACTGCCTCCCCCCCCCCCAAGGATACTTTCATGTTGCTTTTTCATTTCCTTTGGTGGTTAATCGAATTGGTACTTTGATTTTTGGAACCACAATGTCTTAAAATCCTATGAACTTAAAACAATTCGCCTTAGGGATGTATGAAACGGACTAAACAATCCGTGTGGATACCAGCATCAGCACTAGAAAAACACAGTTTAAAGCAGCCTTCTAAAAATAGCTTCTCATTGTCAGAGCAAAAATTCCAGCTCTGCCTGGGAAAGTTGCAGTTGTACCAAAGCACTCCTTCAGAGCAGAGAAACAGATTTCCTTCGTGCTTTCGCTGAACCGAATTAGTGCTGCTTCGGTACAACCGAAACTTGCTCAGGTAGAGCCAGAACTTATGTTCTGCGAAGCTATTTAAATATGATGCTTTGGCAGTAGTTAAACCTTCTTTTTCCAGTTTGCTACACATGTTTCATGTAGTTTGCGTTCGCGGATACTTGCTTGGTCGAAATAATAATATGAGTCAACATTTCTTTATGAGCAAAAAATCTCTCTCGATATTTGATACAAATGGACAATGACCTTGAACAAAGAGAGACTTCGTGAAGTATTGTCAAGGTCGCAGAAACAAAGTCAAAGAAAGAGACGGGGAGACACGAAATGGAATTCCATCACTAAGCTCCTAATTGCGTGCCAGCTTAAGAAAAATATCATTTGTTCCGTGCATCTATAGTAGCGCAAGTCCTGTGACCACGCCTTTTCCTCTACTATTCAAATGACTTCTAATCAGACTGACAGCCGCCCTAGATTTTGCTCTGCTTTCATTCCTCCCTTGGGGGGGGGGGGGGGGGGGGCTGCATCACCGACGAATATCACGTGATCCGGATCTATTTCCAAAATGACTTATTTTATCTCCTGGGGGGGGGGGGGTTAAATTCAACGAAATAATAGTAAAGAGAAAAACATGGACAAAAAACAGTAAAAAAAAAAAACAAACAAAACGAGAGAGAACAAAAACCAACAAATCAATTAGAATAAATAAAAAAATAAATTAAAGTAAAATCAAGAAATAAATTAAAAATTACGAGTTTGGGAGCCCACATTATTAGTGAATGAATTTGAGAGTTTACAGAGGGACTAATTTATTTAACTGCGATCAATTGAATGATCGAAAGGGATGAGTAGAAATTTCGTTGGAGCTGTAGTAACTGGGGGACAAGGACCCTAAACACATTTGGTCTGCTCTTCAGCGGGAAACTTAATGATAGTTTGATGTTTATTTCTCCAACAGAGCACATCGGATGTTTTAAAGGCCTTTTTTTCAACCAGCTGCTGCCTCAATTGAGAGGAAACGTCGAGAGTTAATAAGATTATTTGATTCGTTCTCTTTTCTATTCCATCCGCACGGTCACCGTAAGAGAGGAAGAGAGAGGGGTAGCAAGAAGATGTTACAGTTGAGAGGGAAGAACAGACAGAGAAAGAGAAAATGAAAGAGAGAGTGAGGGAGGGAGGGAGGGGATGTGGTGAGTGGGAGAGACAGAGACAGAGGGGGAATCTCCAGTAATCTCACACCTTCGATTCAATAAATAAAAGCTTTAATCAATCAAAATAGTTTCCCCCTCCTCGCCCATTTTTCCGCCTCAACACTTTAACGCATTTCTCCTTTTTACCGCGCGCGAATGTATTATTCATTGTTTATTTATAAATTCTCATCTATTCGATATAAAGATTCCTTTTTCATTCTCCCCTCTTTTTGCTCCGGTGCTTTTTCCTGGATTCTGTTGCCTTGTCCTGACACCCCCCTCCCGCCTCTCCTAAACACAGATCCCGATCTCTTTTTTTTGCAAAGCGACGGATGGATCTTCGCAGTCTCCAAATTGGAGGGTCCATTCATGTCGACAGCTCTGCACTCAACACAGGCAAATTGAAGTGGATCAAGACTATTCAAGACTTATTGACTTTGATGAGTTTCGGGTTTTTTTTTTAAAACTTTGCAACTGAAATGAACTACCATGGATTTTTACCAAAAAAGAAGAAGAAGGAAAAAAACAACAATGAATGTACAAAGGGTGCAATTCAGAAATTTTACTCGAGATCTGCTTAACTTATTACAGACCAGGTTAGTTCAAAAGAACGCCACTCTTCTGTGTACGTAGGGAAGGTAGTTAACTGTTCGTACTCGTGGGAGTTGGAATTGCCTATACGACGAATTGAAGGCGCCCGAACGAAGCCTTATCTTGTAAGTGTTTTCATCGATAATCGAGTTTATCCGGAATGAAAACTGACAAAATGGGAAATAGACTATATAAGAAAATCGAGTATACTTGGGCTTGGTCTATGAAAGGTTAACAATACTGGACTTGAGAAGCACTCAATAAGACGAATCATGTCGAGTGAGAAAAATTGCAGTTTTGAGGCGCTCGTCATAAATCGGCGATTCTTGAGAAATCTTGAATTTGTTTGAGGGTAGCTAACGAGCTTCCTTGAACCTTATCGTCAAATTTACAGTGTTTTACCCCATAATTAACTATTAATAAGCCTGTTGTACAAGTTTGCAATATCTCCATTTTTTGCAGGTCCTTGATTCACAATTTTTCTAAAATAATCTCATTAAAATGACCCGAGAAATTCAATTCTGCCAAAAAATTTCACAAAAACTGTCTGTATACGATTTTAGCGATGAGAGTTAGATAGCAGTGCATACGGGGGTTACGGGAGAGACAGAGAGAGAGAGGGTTGGGAACGCTCGTTTATGGATGACGTCATCAATATAACTGTTTGTAACGCGCATCATTATTTTTGCATCATTTTATTTTAGTATCAACGCTCTAATATGCTGTGGCATAAGTATCCAAAAGACCCAATTATATTTCTCAGATTTTATCACGAGAGAATTCGAATCGCGGTCAGGGCAAGCTCGTAGGGAGCTCTACAACGATTCAAAAACGGCAACGATTTCTCCCCTTTCATATTATATGTATTTTCACCCGATTATAAACCGACTTTTTTCAAGAGGAGCTGACGAAGGAAGAAAAAACAACGAACGCAGAGTAACAATAACAAAAACACAAGCTAAAAAAAAAAAAGTTAAAAAAAAAAATTCCGAAGCCGAAAAAACAAACTGCTGAGTGTATACGCGAGTATATTTAGTTCCGCATTCGGACGGTCATATTTCAATCGGACCGCACCGCCCCTTGCCGCGACCGCCCAATACCGAGTGACTCAACTGAAACTTTTAATTTGAATAATCCATCCATCCTTTCAACGTTGCCAACATTCCTCAAAACTATATAAATTGTTGACACGTTTTACCTTTTAGTCGATTAAGTGCTAAATTATGAAAAAGTAGTTTCACGAGGGTTATATGGCAAAGGTTCACGATTGCAAAAACTAAAGGTGGGTTAAGAAAACGGAGAATTTTCAATCATTGTAAAAAAATTAGTATGGTAAAAAGTAAACAAACAAACTTGAGCCTTTCAGCATGAACACGCTGCGACGATCCTTCGAACATTTTATCGTGACGGACATTCTCAAATTTTCAAAAAATTTCCCAGGCTATCGGTGCGGTGAGCTAGAACTTGGTCATCCCCAAGGTTATAGATTAAAGAGGTATGCTCATCTGACTTGGCGCCACAAATTCAGTGGCGCGCAGTTCAAAATCACTGTAGGCAAGATGGCCGACAAAAGCAGAAAACGTATACTCTTTGCACAAAACATCGGGCTGCCCTCGGCAGGAAAGCAGAAAACAACCCAACGGCCATCTTGCCTGCAGTGATTTTGAACTGCGCGCCACTGAATTTGTGGCGCCAAGTCAGATGAGCATACCTCTTTAATCTATAACTTTGGGTCATCCCTAACCGGCGCTTAACATCGACGCAAATAGGAGATCATGATTCATGAAGCTGGATCAATGTCAGGACGCAAAGAATCAAGCTCAACCGGAGGGTACTGACTGACAAACACTAGACCCTATAGACCGACTGACAACGTCGACAAAAATTTGATGTCGATGTTTGTCGACATCATGAAATCGTGGAACCACGCTCGCAAAAGAACAACGACAACCACAACGTCAACAACCATAACGTCGACAAAAAGACTACCGACGTTGTGGTTGTCAATGTTCTTTTGCGAGCGTGGTTCTGCGATTTCATGACGTCAGCACCAACTTTTTGTCGAAGTCGCGTCGTGAGTCAGCCTTGTGGGTGTCGAGTCGATGTTATCAGTACCCTTCGTTTAACTGATGCTCCAAAACAGGACCATTGCACTGCACCTGCACCAACCGCAGTATTATCCTCGGCGGCAAATTTAAAGCTACATTATGCAGAGATTATGCGATAAGTCCGTACTAACTTCTGTAAGTCCAGTCGCTGACTTGATTCGGGACTGGAGGAAAACAGCCCCTGATGGTATAGCTGCATTCCATCAATTTACTTCTCTTTCGATGTAAATCCTCCCCCCCCCCCACCAATTGTCATCCATTAACCGTCATATACTGCTGCTTATTTTGATTCTAGCACAGTCCTTAGGTTGGTGAAACCGGCTGATATTCTTTTATGAGCGCCCGCGGAAAAATTGCAAGGGGGGGGGGGAGATAGTAATAATTTTGACGTGTTGAATCCAATAAATAGAGTGACAACAGATGAAAATGGTAGTGAAAATTGCTGAAGTACTGCAACTATTCCTCATTGGAAAAATTGAATTGAAATTGTAAAGTAAACTAAGAATAAAGTTCGTCAACTTTTACTCCTTGAATTAATATTTTATATAATTGGCAACGTGGTATTTTGTTAGTTTAAACCCATTTGAAACATCGAACTACGGGGTGATCAGTGAACACCCGCACGAATTCGACCTTTTCCATGAGTTTAAATGACCAAACTGCAACGCAGCCTAATCGCACGCTACGCCACGCCACTGTACCCCTATATTCAAATGTCTTGTCAGAGAAAAATCATCATACGTCACTTTTTGTGATTAACATGATTTCATTCCGAGTACCCACCTGCGAATCAACGAGATTTTCTCCCTCTTCTCCCTCTCCCCCCTCTCTCTCTTTCTCTCTTTCTTTCTCTCTCTCTCTCTCTCTCTCTCTCTCTCTCTCTCTCTCTCTCTCTCTCTCTCTCTCTCTCTTTGCTCATTTGAACCTGTGTGTTAGAAAATGAGAGCTTAGAGGCACTCACGTGACTTTCACGCCTTTCTCCATCCTTTTCCATAACATATGCGTTCAAATGAGCAGAGAGAGAGAGGGAGGGAAAGAGAAAGTGAGTGAGAGAGAGAAAGAGAGAGAGAGAGAGAGAGAGAGAGAGAGAGAGAGAGAGAGAGGAGAGAGAGAGAGAAAGAGAGACAGATAGGGGGGAGAGGGAGAGAGAGGGAGAGAGAGGGGAGAGGGAGAGAGAAGGCGAGATTTGGAGAGGGAGAGTGGGGTTTCTTGAGGATCCGTCAATACTGGTCCCTCTCATGTATCTCTTCTCGATCGATTGATGGTCCCAGTTAATATTTATAATAAATTTTTCCCCCACCTACGATGATTATCAAGCTTGCTTGAAAGTTCGAAGAAGATATTGCAAGAGAGAAAGCTGAGGGGAAAATAATTATTGAAAATGTTGAAGAGCGGAGGTCAGATTTACCTTCACAGAGCATCTCGAGCAACCCTTTTTTTCCCCACCCTTTTTCCACTTTCGATTGCTTAACGGCCTGGCTTGAAGAATATTTTATTGAAAGCCTCGAGGCCTGGTACGATGCTCTCTCCAGGAGAAATAACTTTCTCCGATTCAATTCAAATCTCTTCATCTCCAACCTCTTCTGGATTTTTTTCCTCTTCTTCTTCTTTAAAAAAAAAAAAAAAAAATAACTTCAGGCTGGAGTAGCATTTTTCTTCTTCTTCCTTTTTTTCTGTTCAATTAAGTCACACACTCCTGCTAAAAGCTGCTATGATATCAGCTCGTTAGCCGTTTGGAAATGCTGCAAAATAAAAGCGCAAATTTAGTGTCTTTTCTCCGTTTAATTCACAGAAAGTTGTAACAACTTTTCTTCCAGGAATTATTGAGTGATAAAACTTTATATCAAAAGCATATGCACTTCACGTATCAAATTATTAAAGGAAAATCCATCATGGCTGGTATACAAAATAATTATCACAGTTCGGGTCCAAGAGAAATTCATGCTGAAATAGGGAAGATAGCATCAGAACTAGGTTCCCGGTTTGTGCAATGGCCCAGCACTCCGACCATCTGGCAACGTTGCGTTTTGTCCGCTTAAACCCGCGAAAAGAATAATAATCTATGAGTTCTTGAAAAATCGTCAAATTAGACCGCATGGGTTTGAAGGAATGAAATGAAACGTTGCTCACTTGCACGCTATGTATGCACTTGTGTCGATATATTTCTTTAATTTTGCTATGAAGAAATGCAGGGTGTCTGGCAAAGTTCAATTTTGAAACTCCTTGACTTTTCCTGACTTCTAATTTTCAAATTCCCTGGCGTTTCTTCGATTTTTTCGCTCCATTCAAGACCATTTCCCAAATTTTTGAGAAACAGGAGAGTCGCAAACCTACGTCAAAAATCGCAAAAAAAAATTACGGATTCAATAGTATGACAATTTTTCAGACATGAAAAGGTGAGGGGGAAAATAAGAACTCCTTTTGAGTTTGATAATCGTATTTTTGGAGGATTGTTAGAGAAAATCGTAATTTTTAGATTTTTGAACCTGATTCCCTGACAATTCCTTGATTTTTCCTAACTGATTTGAATTCCCTGACATTCCGCAATTTTCTAGGTTTTCCCTGACAGTAGACACCCTGGAGTAAAAACTGAAAATTCGCCAAAGATTATCGTTGATCAGCTGTGCTTTTAATTCTGAAACGAATAACTACACGAATGAAGTTGAGTGCAAAGATTACAGAGCTACTATATATCTAGACTGACCTAGCTAATAACCTAGTGTTTATAGCGACCTTAGGGCGAAAATATAGGAAGGTTTACATCAAAGACACTATATATCAGGTAGACCGTGCACTTCGCATCTTCGCTGTGAGCGCTAGGCTCGGCAAGTTTTGCGAAGCTCCATAAGGGGCGGGCGCGGCGAGGTGGAGGCTCGCTGCGCTGAGTTGCCCCACGGTAGCGAAACGTTTGCTGGAAATGAATGGGGGAATGCACTCGCGCGCTCGAGTTTTCCTAAATAACTCGTTTCAGGTCCAAAATTTGTGGGGAGCAAAGTTGAAGATGATGACATTGACGATTGAACTGCATAATTTGTTATCCCCCAAAGGTTATTGCTAACCGGAAAAAATTCCTATCCGTCACAGATATTTTGCGTAGCATACCGGTTGCGCATGCGCAATGTCGCTCGGGCTGGAGCAACTCAAGTTATCGATGCCAGTATTGGCGCGCCGCATCGCTCCACCACCCATCACATGCGAATAAACAAGAATCATTAACCCATTTTATCCCGGTGGTGCAAAAACGCACCAAAAATTTTACCTCTTTTTTTGAGCAAGGTCAAATGCCATCGTATTATCCCGATGGTGCGTCTTCGCACCATGCCATAATTACCAAACGGCGTACGGGAATTTTTTTTTTTTTTCAATTTTCTCATGTTTCTAGGACCAAAATGAACAACTTTTGAGATTTTCATAAAAATCCGTGACCGAAAAAATTCTGGGATAATGTGGGTTTTAAGCGAATTTTCGCGACGAATATATTCAACGAAATTACAGAAAAACATTGCCAACCTCCGACAACATGACAACAGCGGATGACGCGAAACTGGATCTTGTCTTTCGTACTTTTTCGGTGTTTTCAGGCATCGATGGCATCGGTTCAATTTTGAGTTCAAGTCCGGATATGAATTCAAAATCGAATTGACGCCATTGATGCCCGAAAACATCTAAAAAAAACGATTCAGTTTCCGTGAATATGTAAAGTTAAGGTGGTATTGTTAATCATATTTGATCGCGATAATTCGCTTATTGCCACCGCGCGCGAGAACTGTGCACGCGTCTACTTGATATAATGTCTTTGGTTTACATCAGGCAGAGATAACTAAGCTAAAGAGATATGGCAGAACTGCTCAAAACTGTTAAGCGACTCCTACGAAGTAGGCAAACTGGCATACGATCTGGTGGACCATTTTTGTAAACAATTCTGAAAGTAACCGAAGTGCGTTCGGCTGCCATTAAATGACTTTTGACTAAAGTTTTAGTGGTTATTTTAGTGGTTAAATTTTTCCCTTGACATTTTCCATTTTATCAACGTGTTTGGAAAGTAAAAAAATTCAGAAAATTGTGAGCCTAGCATTTATTTCCGCTAACAGCAGTAATAGCAATGTTTACGAAAAATGGTCCACCAGATGGTACGCCGTATTGTATCTCGGCCTATTTGAAGGCGTTTTTTACGAAATGTCGATTAACGGTTTTCTAACATGGCGGGGATAGGACTTGCCATATCTCTTTAGCTTAGTAATCTCTGACATCAGGAGAGGTATAAAAATTTATTTGCGACAAACACACAGAGCTCATTCCTATCGACTGA
Source organism: Trialeurodes vaporariorum (assembly GCA_011764245.1). Lineage (NCBI taxonomy): Eukaryota > Metazoa > Arthropoda > Insecta > Hemiptera > Aleyrodidae > Trialeurodes > Trialeurodes vaporariorum. The sequence goes on from VMOF01000388.1 coordinate 16,905,030, forward strand.
TGTGCCCTGTGTAATTTCACAGGTAGCACAATAAATCGATTTAGGTTTTGTTACTATTTTTTTCTCCCGATCTGCCTGCAGCTTTTTTCAGACGACAAAATCATCACTTATCTCTAATTTCGCATGATAATAAATTTTTGAATATTTTTAAAATAATTTTATTTTTTAATTTTTTCGTTTATCTTCCTCCCCCTTTTTTCGAAGCTCAACCTTTTTCACATTTTTTTTCAATGTGCGCCATCACCGGCGGTTGATTAACAACACGAAATCCACCCGCACCCCTGTGTCCCCAGTTTGCCCCGACTCAATTCAAATCCCAGATTGGCCCCTATTCACCTCCCGTCCCCTCCCCGAACCCTTCTGTTTTCACCGGAGTTTGTTTTTATTTACGAATCATCAATCACACCCCCATCCCCTCCCATCCCTGGTCCCGAGGGAAGGCGACAAGAATCGAAAGTGCGATCCCGTTGTTTGGCTTTCACTGGTGGGACTTTGACAGCGTTGCCATTTTTCGGATAGTTAACCAATTTTTCCTCTTCGACTCGATGTAAAAATAAATAATTTATCGGGCACTTTGGCAACATTGAACTTTGGATGTACACGATCGCAAGGCTGAACTTTGTTTCATGTACGTCCCGATGTCGATGTCACCGGAGTGAGCGTCACCCCCGCTTGTCACCGTCGAACGGTGGACCGGGAGGGATAGAGAGGGCGTCGGAAACTTGTCCACCGGTGTCACTAATAATGGACCGGAAGCACGAGGACAAAAAGTGGCGAAACGGAAACAATAGCCGCGGACGGGTGTCCGAAGAGGGAGTATAGACGAAATTATACAATCAACTTACAACATCGATTTACCTCCTCGTCTCTTGCCCCGCCCCCCCCAGCCACAGCCCAAGCCCACCCCTTCCCCTCACCCCTCCCCTACCCACATCATTCGTGGATTGGATTTCATGTTTCAAACAAACCCCGGTTTTTGTTTTATTCATAACTGCCACGTGAGTAGTACGTGAGTGAGTCGGTGAGCCCCCTGATTTTTCATTGGGAAAGGAAATTAACACAATGGAACCAAATTATCAGGCGAAAGTTTCAACTGAGTCCACATTGACGTACAGTTGGATGGGTGGAGGCTCGCCGAAAAATGGGGGAGGGGCGAACTTAAACAAAAGGTCATAACTTTTTAGATTTTCAGTTATCGCTCATCTCATTTGTCTTTTATTTTCCGACTGCGGCATTGCACAAAATTTTTGCCGAGTCACATCATGGTGATGGGAGCAGTGGCGTGCGCGGGGGGGGGGGGGGGGGGGCTAAGTGGGCTAAATCTCCCCCAGACCTCCGATTTTTAGGGTTGGAGGGAAAGGGGGAAACAATTTTCAGTCAAACGCTTATCAGTGTTATAGTGCAAGACCCTCCCAAAAAAAATCCTGCGTACGCCACTTGATGGGAGTGATTTTGAACGGTTTCTCTCATCAATGCATTGAAACTGCCAACTTGGCATTATTTTGAGGGATTGAAAATGCGCCAAGCGTCTTTTAAAATGTAGGACATTTGTGTTCATCTTATCTTTTGACAACAGCTCCAGGGGGCTAATTCTGCTCTTTTGGACGAGACGAGATGGCGAGAATTTATCATTTCCATTGGTTTAAACGGCGTCGCATGATAATTTTGAAGTCGTGCGAGTCTTTCATTTCAGAAAAATGACTCCACCGTTCATCAAATTACTAGAAATCTGTCACGTGACGCCGTTTAAACCAATGAGATTGGTCGATTCCCGCTATCTCGTCTCGTCTAAAAGAGCAGAATCAGCTCCATGGAAGCCGATAACGTGCGCGATTGAATTTACTTATCGTATATCTAATCGACATGGCAACCAGTGGCGAGGCGTGAAATGTGGCAACAATGCACTTTCTCCATTTAAATTCGCCAAAAAAGTCGAACGCTTCAGTCATCGGCGATGACCAGGCATTATTCGACCTTTCTAATGTGTTTAGGTGGGAAAAAGGAACGTTGCCAAATTGCACGCCTCGCCACTGATGGCAACATTACATCTTATGATCGGAGAGAGTCGTAGTTGAGGTTTGTCTATAAATCAAACTGATTTGGGCAAAGTCGTTCACCACTTCACTCACGCAGGGTTGGGCACATCCCCAACGCAGGATCCAGTGTTGCCATTTTTCGAATAATCATCCAATTTATCCCATTTTTACTTCTTCTAAAAGTTAGCAATTGGTAAGAAAATTTGGCAACATCGGCAGGATCCGCGCAGAGATCAAGATGCAATTATCACACAATGTCCTTTCTATAATCTCGAAGCCTGTTTTTCAACTCGAGACCAACTGACACAGACTTTCGAAGCAGCTGAAAGTGGAAACGAGGGGGTGGAAAAGAAAATTGAAGGTCTTTAAACCCCAGATCCCCCCACCCTCCACCGTCTCAAATAAAGCACCTCAGTCCCATACATATTTCTTGGAAGACCGGAAGCTCATCTTATTGTTCTCGTGTTAAGACGAAATAAGACATATTTGCACTTCGATATTTCTAATCGATTCCTATTCGTGGGTCTCTGACTCTGGCTCTGAATCCAAAAAAAAAAAAAAAAAAAAAAAAAAAAAAAAAAAAAAAAAAACCCCTTTGTTAGTAAGACTTCTTTCAGACATGGCTCTCGGAAAATTTCACTGTTGGGCGACCGTTCCAGTTTGAATGGAAAACGATCATTTTAAATTCAATTAAAGATTCAGACGAGTGAGATCCTGCTCTCCAATTTAATTTAATTCGATTGAAAATTGAGAAAAAAAATGGATCCTTACTTTCTGAACTGCCCTCGTACATTGAGAGGGTTTTCATGCATAACCTATAAGCTCTTCAACTCGAAAACTACCTCACAAAACTTGACAAAATATAAACACTTTGCAAAACGTGAGAAGAGGAAAAAAGCGGGTGGTCCTTTTTCTGCCCGCTCACGGGTAGCTGCCAAAAATTCTTTCTGCCCGGTCACGACTTAAGGAAGTAAAATTCACTACAGGGCTGATTCAATTTATAGACCAACACACGGCTTAAGGAAGTAAAAATTTACTATAGGGCTGGTTCGATTTTTAATCCATTTTATTGAGCTCTTCTAACACACCGTGGTTCCCCATCGCAGTCCCCCACCCCCACAACACAATCAGAGTGAAGAAATAAAAAAAAAAAAAACCGCGCTCTTCTCCGCTACCTCGCGTCAGAGTGAAGAAAAAAAAAAAAAAAAAAACCGCGCTCCGCTACCTCGACGCGCACCGCGAGAAACCAGTATTCGAGATTTTTAATCACCCGCCCCCCTCCACACATGCGCTCACATGACCTACAGTCAGAACCACCTTGTTTCAACCACGCCTCACCGTCCACCCATCTTAATTCCCCAATTCTAAACTCCAATGAACACCGCGGCACTCGATTTTTATAATGGCGAAAACAAAATGAAATACATACTTTGGATTGAAATTCAACGAACATCACAAACAACACTAATTTGACGCAAAATACTTTGAGAAGTGAACAGTGAACACAGAATGAGAATTTTCTTGACTATTTATAATGAAATACTCTTTTGTTATATGACTTTTTCTGACGTATGATTTTTTGCGTAATGAAGGACATTTTTTATAAATAAATAAGGAAGCTATTTGAAAACTTACAAATCACTAAATATCTCAATAAGCTAAATATATTTTTTATATAATTCATGGTCATTGCTGTCGTACGCAATGAAAAATGTTCACTCTTCCATCCAATGCGGAGTGAAACGCCCATAATTAATTGAACTATTTATAATGAAATACTCTTTTGTTATATGACTTTTTCTCACGTATGATTTTTTGCGTAATGAAGGACATTTTTTATAAATAAATAAGGAAGCTATTTGAAAACTTACAAATCACTCAATATCTCAATAAGCTAAATATATTTTTTTATATAATTCATGGTCATTGCTGACGTACGCTTTGAAAAATGTACACTCTGCCATCCAATACGGAATCAACTGAATAATTAATTGAACTATTTATGTAATAAAAGGTGTTGGTTTTTAGACCGCAATCAAGGAAACTATTAACTGATGATGTATTGTTTTAGACTCATACGAATGAAAACGTGTAAGCTATGAATTTGGTTACGTAAGTAATTAATTATATTTTCTTAGTTATAGAACAATTTAAAGTTTAAAATAGCACCATTTTCTATCGCCCATTCTTCTTTACGTCAGAAAAGTCACGTAACGAATGAGTTTTTTTACTATAAATACTCAGAAAAATTTTCATTTTGTTCATTCTTACTCTGTTTACTTCTAAAAGTGTTTCGCGTCGTTTCAAAGTGTTGATTTATAAATTGTGTGCGTAAAATCAAGTGATTTTTAAAAGCTCAACAAAAAACTTCAAAGGTAAGACTTACTTTGTAGCACTACCACCTAATCGGGCGTAGTCGATGATACTTCATCATCTTGCATAAAGTCTTCACTAATGTTAATTATTGTTCTTTCAACCCACTCCTCAATTATATGATCCTCGATAGAGGGTACATGAACTGAGAAGTGGACCCTCCACACTTGAGATCTGGTACATAGACTCAAGACATAATCCTTTATGCCTTCGTAATATCGATAGTTCGACGGATTGATCCGAACCCCTCTCAGCTTATCGTACAGTAACTCGCCGAGGAACGACTGCACACCTAACGTGAAAAATGCGTTGTCCCCCCGCAAGTCACCTGTATCATCGATAAGATGTACACATTGGGTTAGGAACAACCGTCCACCCAACACGTTAACGAAGTCAAGAAGGAGGGTCTCGAAACTGTCTGCCATGATATCAAATGGGGAAAAAAAAAACAACACTAAACAATAGTAATCACTTAAAAACAAAATAATGATTTGGACACCGACTAACGCACCAAACTGTCGCAAGAGCACAAACTGAGCAATGATTAACTGAAAAAAATGTATTTATAATCACTTTTTTACTTGGTCTTCACCTTCAGTAGGAAATGCAGTTGTTATCACGCCTCTCGGGAAAAAAAAAAAAAAAAAAAAGCAATGACGAAGCCTCAATCCAAATAATATCATTGTAGTTATTTCCTATATTAAACTAAGCTACTGACGCAAGCCATTTACTTACAATGTAGACAGCCACATTTCCTATTTTAAAGTAAAGTCCATTTGTTCCTTGCAGGCGCATTTTTTCAGGGTCATATCTCACTGCAAGAATCAGCACTCTCTTTGACTGTCATTAGTTACTCACTTTATACGTGATTATTAGCCGATAAAAAATCTTGGCTCTTCACCAAGTGTTATAGTCTGAAACTCGCTTCTCCCGAGTTGCTCACCACACAGTGGAAACGGACGATGGAATTTTTCGTTGAAGGAAATGTTGCAGCGGGTAAATCGTCATTACTTCAAAGATTTTCTCAGTTCAACGTTTTTCCCGAGCCAATTGAAATTTGGCAAAATTACGGCGGATTTAATTTACTCCATAAAATGTACGCTGAACCGGAAAAATGGACCTACCACTTTCAGAATCTTGTCAGTTTATCATTAGTGAATCAGTATAAAAAAAAAAAAAGTGACGGAATTCCATCGATATTTGAAAGGTCATTAGATTCGGCAAGATTTGTTTTTATTCCAATGGCGTTTAACCGTGGACATTTGACGGAATTGGAGACTCGTTTATTGAATGATTGGCAAGACAGTATTGCTCATCTTTTTTCACCGAAAATTCAAATTTATCTGAGAACCGCTCCCTCTGTGTGTTATGACAGATTGCAAAGACGAAATCGCACTGAGGAAAAAGGTATATCGCTCGAGTACTTAACAGAAATTCACGAATTACATGAAAAGTGGTTAATGCACGGCGCTACAAATACAATAGTTGTAGATGGTAATGAAGATATTGGTGTTGTCTACGATCAGGTTTATAACGCAATCAGTACCAAAATTTCATTTAAAACATAGACACATATTGCAACCTTTTAACTTACAGTGTCACAGTGGCGGCGCGTGCAATCTGGCAACAACGGATTCTCTCCATTTAAACCTATGTAAAACAATCGATCTTCAGGAGGTGCAATTGCACCGACAAGATATCGATACTTTTGCATAAGTTTACATTGAAAAATTAGCATGGTTGCCAAATTGCACGAGCCGCAACTGCACTGTCACTAGTTTAAAAAAAGTACAAATGGAGTTACATTGTTGCTCTCACATCAATTGCAACAATGTACTACCATTAGAAGAACAAATTACTCTCTGTTCCGAACACAAACATCTATATAAATATAGCTGCGACTTCTACCATGTGTGCAATTTCAAGAAAACCGAGAGTAAAAGTTTAATTGTTCATTTTGTTTTAAATTATCTCATAAATACTAATAAAATCTATCTGAAAGATATTTCCTTTTTTAAAAAAATATTAAAAAAACATATTCACAATTTTCTCGGCCCAGTCTTTACTCAATTTGTGTCTCTCCTGTTATTTACTTGAAGTGGGTCGTCTTTATCTCCACACGATTCAACCATGATCCAGCTCATATCTTCAGCGTTCAACCACCAATTTTCCTTCCGCGTCACTTCGGAGGACTCAACGGATGTGATGGGATTTTTGGCCAAAGTTCATCATGAGGTAGTGGATCGAGTGACCTTCATTCTGCGCAACTCAAAATATCAATTCAAAGTGAGCTTTGCACTGCACTGTACCTATTTTCATCCGATCACCGAGGAAACAATGGAATTTGCTCACAAGTCACCTTTGGCCACCATTTACGAGGAAACCAGTGCGGAAACCACCTACTTGGCAGCCTGCGAATCAATCAAACAATCAGAATCGGAATTCACCGCCAGCAAGTCACAATGGAGTCTGCTCTCTACCGATTATTTGATGATGACCTTCTATGTCTACAAACCACTGCGAGGCTCGGGAAAATGCACCATGGAGAAAATCAAGAAGTGCAGGTCGATTTTAAGTGTCGAAGACAGCGGCATCGAGTGCTTCAAATTCGCCATTCTCGCAAAATATGTCAAGAGGAGGCCATACCGGAAGTCTTCTTACGATGAAACCTTACATAAGCGATATCAATGGTTACCCTTCCCCATGCGGATAGATGACATCGATGAATTTCAACGCCTCAACCACCTATCAATCAATGTCTTTGCCATAGGAGAAGAGACACTCTACCCATTGAAGCTCGCCCCAGCGGAACTTTCTGATCATTTTGATCTACTTTTCACGGATGAGCACTTTATGTACATCAAAAATTTTTCAAAATTTTTGAGTTTCTTGGACGGACCGAAGCAATACCAGTTTTGTAAGAGGTGTTTCCTGAAATATTCATCCCTCAAGCAGTTGGAGCGTCACCAGTGCAGCGGACAATTCAACAAAACACCACCTCCCGCGACCACCCTCCCCGCAAGGATTTTAAAGAAAGCTGCGGTGACTGAAATTTTGTGTCCACCGGAAGAATCGTTTAAACTGTCCATTCTACACGGAATAACGGACCAAGACTTTAATTTTTCCGGCTGTGAAGCCTCCGAGGTAACGATACGAGCAATCAGTCAATTTGAAAAAAATAATCGGAGAATCGCCGTTAACATCTATACATGCGACAACAAAGGCAACATTTACCCTCTTAAAGTTACCAGGAAAACTGCAGCCATTCACAAGGACTTGCTGTTGACGAGGACCAATCGTGGCACGGTGTTTCATGAAATACACGACCTTTCAAGACTCGTCACGAGGCAGATGTCAAAATCCAAAAAACGAATGTTCTATTGCAAGAGGTGTCTTGCTCATTACTATACCGAGGCAAAATTACAAGAACACGATGGACTGTGCAAGGAATTTCCGATCGGAAGAGCCGTACTACCAACTGAAGACAACAAATGGCTGAAGTTTGACAACTTCAAATCAACACAAGTCATTCCAGTGGTATTGTACCTCGATTTCGAGTCGATTTTGGTGCCGATAGAAGAAAAGGCCGGGGCAAGGACCGTCTTGACGCAGCGACATGACTTCAGCACGTTTTGCCTCTACACCGTTTCCATTTACGAACCGGACAAGGAGCCGATTGTCTACAGAGGACGGGATGCACTTCAAAAATGCCTGAAACTCATCGAAGAAGAAGTGGAGAATACAGCCCGATTATACAGCATCATCAAACCTATGGAAATAACATTGAGTGAGCGGAGAAGAATGATAGCAACGACTTGGGACTGTTGCATTTGCACGAAGTCACTTATAGGACCTGTAGTGAGGGTGATTCATCACGACCATTATACCGGAAAAGTCATAGGAGTGGCGCATCGCTCTTGTAACATACTAGCCAGGAAACCACCCTTCGTACCGATCATTGTCCACAACTTGAAGAATTATGACATGCACGCAATCGTGCGCGCACTGGCCAGCACAGCAGGACGAGTAAACATTATACCCAACAACGAAGAGAAATATATGAGTCTAGCCAAGAGACATGCTGGATTGGAGTACAGGTTCATCGATTCTTACCAATTCTTACAAGCTTCTCTCGCCACCCTTGTCGAGAAGCAACCCGAAGAAAAGTTGAAACACACATCCAAACATTTTCCTTCTCACCTGCTGCATTTGTTTCGAAGGAAAGGAGTCTTCCCCTACAGATACATCGATAGCTGGGAGCGATACGAAGAAAAGCAACTACCAAAAATTGAAGATTTCTGGGACAACTTGAGCAAGGAAGATCTATCACCTGAAGACTATCAGCACGCTCAGCGGGTATGGACAGCCTTGGGAAGTAAAACTCTGGGAGAATTCAGCGACAGCTATTGCAAATTGGACGTCTGCCTGTTAGCTGACTGCTTCGAAACGTTTAGAGAGACTTTCCTTAAGGAATATCGACTGGATCCGGCTGCATACTTCTCTCTACCCGGCTATGGATTACAAGCAATGCTACATACGACTGGAGCCGAAATAGAACTCTTTACGGATCTCAATATGGTGTTGATGGCGCAGAGGGGAGTTCGAGGAGGAATATCTTGCTGTTCTCACAAATTCAGCGAAGCCTATAATTCCTATCTTGGGGACACCGTGGAAAAAGGACAAACAAGCAAGCAAATCATTTTACTCGACGTCCGAAACTTGTATGGATGGGCTCTATGTCAGAAACTACCTCTCAGAGATTTCCGTTGGTTGACGGAGGAAGAATTGAATGACTTCGACATCATGGCTATATCAGATTCCGATTCCTTCGGATACTTGCTGGAAGTTGACCTTCATTATCCAAAACATCTCCACGAGCTGCACAGTGACTATCCTTTCTGTGTAGAGAATCGGAAGCCCCCCCGTTCAAAGGAATCAAAGTTATTGGGAACCTTTTTCGACAAGGAAAATTACGTAATTCATTCGAGGGCGTTAAGACAAGCCATACGACACGGCCTCAAACTGAAAAGAATTCACAGAGGGATCCAGTTCTACCAAGAGGCTTACATCAAACCATTCGTCGAAAAAACTACACAGCTGCGACGTGAAGCTACTACAGACTATGAAAAGGCGCTGTATAAGCTGGCTATAAACTCAATTTATGGCAAGCTTTTGGAAAGTGTTCATAAACGACAGGACATCGAACTCGTAACCAACTCTAAAAGGTTCGAAAGAATCATTGCGGATAATTTCTTCGATAGGGCGACTATCTTCGACCAGGAACTTGTTGCTGCTCACAGGAGAAGGAAGACCTTCAATTACAACCGCCCCGCCTTCGTCGCCCAAGGGGTGCTGGACATTTCAAAGTCATTGATGTTCGATTTTTTCTTTGAATTCCTAAAACCAACGTTTGGAGATGACATCAAACTTCTACTGACCGACACGGATAGTTTCCTGTTCGAGCTTCGCAATCACGACTTCTATCAAACAATGGCAAGACACAAGGAGATGTTCGACACGTCAGACTACCCGAAGGACCATCCAGCTTACTCCAATCAAAATAAGATGACCATGGGAAAGTGGCACGAGGAGTACTGTTCCGTTCCAATCAAGTTCTACGCTGGTTTACGATCCAAAATGTACACCGTTGTGAGTGCAATCGATGAGAAGAAACGAGCCAAAGGAATCAAAAAGAGTGTTGTCAAGAATGAGATCACACCGCAGGATTATTTGGATTGCCTCTTCCAGAACAAGGACTACTTCCATGAGCAGAGCAGTATCATCAGTAAAAAACACATCTTGTACACAGTCAGCACTACGAAGAAGTCTCTTTCTTCCGCCGATAATAAACGCTTCATCTGTCGCGATGGCCTGTCCACGATATGCTTTGGAGATTGGTGGTTGGAAACACACCGCGAAAAGCTACAACGAGTACACGATGAATTGTTACAGCGGGTGACAGCGGCTGACGTATAAACAGGAGTACCACTCGATTGCCGTTAGTTCATCATGGAGAATCAAATCGTAAACATCAAAATCTTCCAACTCGATCATGCTGAGGGCTTGGAGCTGCCATCCTACGCGACACCAGGATCTGCCGGAGTTGATTTGCGGGCAGCCATCGAAGAAAACGTTTCCATCCCACCAGGAGGCTCCGCGCTAGTACCAACTGGACTGTGTCTCTCTCTACCGCCGAACATGTGCGCTAATGTCCGCAGCAGATCAGGATTGGCATTGAAATCAAAGATTACAGCATTCCACGGACTCATAGATTCGGATTATCGTGGAGAAATCTTCGTTCTACTGAACAACCAAAGCTGGTACGATTGCTTCGTCGTCAACAGAGGAGACCGCATCGCTCAACTTGTGTTCACACCGTATTACTCTGTGCTGCTGAGACCGGCACGATCGATGACTTGGGAGAGCAATACAACTCGTGGAAGTGGAGCATTTGGATCCACCGGTGTATCTTAACGATTCTCGTTTGTTTTACAGATATGGAGATGATACTCGATGTTTAAGGGTATAAGGACTTGGAAAACCGTTTCGTCTGCAAGGAACTGGCCGTGGCAAACGTCAATTTACAACCCGGAAGTTTCCCATCTTCGACTTGAAGGAGCTGCCATCGTTGAACAGTACCGACTGGCCTAATCAGCAGCAGTGTAGTTACTCGCATCCGCACTGTGCGCTAGAACAAGTACTGAGGCTTGCGGACGCGGTGAAACAATTCCCGCCACCCTTCTTTACCCTCCATAGCTAGTTATAAACGATCGTCGGTGCACAACCCACCACAGTCTCAAACCAACTCTCCAACCGCAATTTTTTCTCTATTCCAGAATAAGATGGAAGCTATCAAGAATTTGCAAGCTGAAATTGACCGACTCATGGAAAGTATCAAAGAAGAATCCGCCGCCGCCGCCGCCGCCGCCCGACCGCCGCCCGCCGGTAAAACGCCCGCTGTTCAACCGCCCGTGGTTCAATCGCCCGCCGTTCAACCGCCCGCCCGGAAGAGGAGAGCGCCCGGAGACACCTTGGAACAGGCTTTCAAACGGCCAAAGAAGGACACAATCGACACGCTGATCGCCAACCATCCAGAAGTCGTATCGAGCCAACCGCTAGATCTCTCGCTGACAACCGCCATGGATCCGATGGAACTTATGATTGATGACGTCATGTTGGGGAAAGCGCAGCCCACGATTGAGTACAGACAAAAGCCAATCATGATCAATGAATCCTCCTACGATCTGTCTACCACCGGTCTCAAAAGAATAGCGGTCGGAAACGAATGGTCTCCCGACTTCCCAGCGCTTGTCATCTTGGAAAAGTTGGACATGCCAAACGTGTTCCTGCGTTTATCCAAGAGCGAATGGGACACCTTGAAATTGCACTTCGACATCATCGGTGATTATATGAATGGGATCATGACACCTCAGAAGGAAGTTCGAATCGGAAGAATATCAATGTCGTTCAAAAACATGTTCAACCACCTCTCTTTGGTTCTCCTGGGTGATGACGGAAACAAGTTCTGTATGCAGCAACCGCTGTTCGATAAAATGAGGCAAGCTGTGAAGTTGGTGGACCTCCGCATACAGATGGCAGAGAAGCTTCAGCTACGGTTACAACAGATGTGCAGAGCGGAAATTACAGCAACAGAGGACGACCCGGCAGCCCAAGAGCTGGTGTATTACAACCGTCTCTACTCCCAATGAGTACCTACACTCTGAGCAAGAGAAAAACCATGCAGATTGAAAACAACTCTGATGGTGTCAAGAAGATATTGCTGGCTGACAAGGAATCGACAATCGAGCTGGGATTCGAAGATTATTGCGAGTTTAAACGTGAATTCGAACTTTTGGAAGCAATATTTGAAACTGAAGATGTGGTGACAGCTATACAACGAGTGCACCAGTTTGACAACTTCACACTAACGATCGAGCAACCACACCGGAAGGCTAAAGTGACTCTCGCAGCAAACGGATCAAAATTCACCTTTTACAAGAATTCTTTTCTCACTCTACTGAAACACAGCAAAGTCATCGAGGAACATCTTTGCGATGAAGGAAACACTCAGAAAATTGGTTGCTTTTCAGAAGAAGTACGGCAACAAGTTACGGAAGACGGACAAGGAGACAATCATGGAATGGAGACGCAAGATAAGGAAAATGATGGCTGCTGGTGAACGGAACGGCCATTGTGTCTTATGCCCTCTATCAGAATATGATGATAAAATGGATGTGGACGTACCAGACAGCTGCATGTGTTGTTTGCCAGGATTCATCGAAGAGCGGTTGGAGAAAATGCGGCAAGACTTCTAAATATGTTAGCAATATGTTGAAAAAAAAAAAAAAAAAAACCAAAAAAAAACAAAAAACAAAAAACAAAAACAACATATGAGGAATGAGTGTAGTGACCTTCTCGTCGGTATTCCTCGAGTGGTCCAAGTGACTAGCCAACTACTACACATTTTTTTTTTAACTTCATTAGTGCTGCGTGTTGGACAGAAATTCAAGCAATACATGTCATCATATTCGTAATAATTTTCATTTTCAAAATGAAAAAGTCGTTCCACAGTAGTGATTGTTCCTCGACACGAAATTGTTAGTGTACAGATGGCATAGCTCCAGTATCTCAATGTGAGATCCGTACCTCCCTCGTTTTCAACAAACGAGAGTTTCGGGGTGCGTGTCACTATAATGCAATTCCAAAGTCTTTGAACACATCCGAATTCGATTACTCGATGACTGTGATGTCGAAGAATAACATGAATGATAATTGTACACTCGAAAAGTCCAAAATCGCAGTATTTGTGATAAAAATACTACTTTCTATGCAATACTTGAGTGTAACGCCCGGCGCAAGACTGCCCGACAGTTACACAATAGTATATAAGGAAGTAGTTTTTAGGAAATCATCTTAAATGTTGATTGTGAACAGAAGGAGCAAGAAGGGAAAAGGGATTGTGAACTATCTCATCGATCATATCCCTTTCGAGGCACATATTCCGGGTGGATATCAATTTTGCGGGCCTTTCACCAAGCTGCAGGAAAGACTAGCCCGCGGAGATCCCGGAATCAACAAATTGGATCAATTTTGTAAGTTGCACGATTTGGCGTATTATAACAACCCGAAGGATCTTTCAAAGAGGCACGAAGCGGATCGCAGACTACAGGAGCAAGCGTGGACGAGAGTCTCTGCAAAGGATTCAACTTTTGGTGAAAAAGCCGCGGCGTGGGCAGTAACTAACGCCATGAAGCTGAAACTCGCAACAGGAGCAGGATGTAAAGCGTCAAAAAAAAGGCGAAGCAAGAAGGTGAAGAGAGGGTCCGGACATAAGAGGAAGCTGGTTGGCCCACGAGTCATTCCCTTACCAAAAACGGGGGGTTCTTACAGTACCTCATGCCTATTTTAACAGGAATCACAGCCGCTGGAACTGCCGCTAGCTCGGCCAACGAGATAATGAAGACTCTGCAAAAACTGAAGAGTGGTAGTGGAATCAAGGGGAAAGTGCGATTGGCTCCGTTCAGACGAGGCTTTGGGCTGTACGTGAAACCATGGAGTCCGGGAAACTGCTAAGGAGACTACCGCGTAAAGCGATGACCAACATTGAACTTCTGGAGTATGCCTACCGCCTCAATCTTCCATTCTTCCGCGGAGTTCTGATGACAGATGAGCTGAGAAAACACAAACCGTGGAGCAAGGAAACGCTGATTTTAAATCTGGATCGAAGCACTGGAGAAGGCACACACTGGGTGGCTATCCGCAAGAATGGTAGTGAGGTGATATATTTTGATTCATTTGGACTGAGACCACCTCCAGAAGTTATAAAATGCTATCGCGGTAGTAAAATTCTATATAATAACGAGATCAAACAAAAATTCGACAGTTCGGATTGTGGAAAATTGTGCCTTGAATTTCTGATCGGCTGGTGATGTCGTACACATTTACTCTTACAGGAAAAGAATCGGTGATTTCCAGTTCTTTCTCCCCACCGATTTATCTCAAACCAAACGTGGATTACTGCCTGGGATTTTTGGACTTCGAAACTTACTACACCGTGCCGAACGTTGATGACACATGCAATATATTCAGCTATGGAGATGGACAGGTGGAGCTACCGGAGGGCACGTATGAAGTGGAGGACATAGAGGCCTATCTGAAGAGCAAAATCGGAGCGCAGGACATTTCTCTGAAGGCTAACAACAACACAATAAAATGTGAGATTCATTCGAAATTCAAAATCGATTTTACGAAGGATCGCTCGATTGGATCCCTCTTGGGATTTAGTAAGCGCGTATTGGCACCTAACATCACACACACATCCGATCTTCCGGTGAACATTGTGCGCTTCAACGCAATCACCATAGAGTGCAACTTGGTCTCCGGATCCTATTTAAACGATCGTGAAATCCATGTCATTCACATGTTCAGTCCGACAGCGCCACCAGGATATAAAATTTTGGAGAAGAACGACATCATAACCTACCTGCCGGTAAAAGCGAAGACAATCGACAACATCACTGTGAGAATATTGGACGAAGAAGGGAATCTCTTGAATTTCCGTGGAGAAAAAATCACTGTGAGACTACACCTGAAGCAAGATGGGGTTCCAGTTTAATAAGTATTTAAACGTGCGCCTCCCCCCTCCACCCATTAGTCGTAAACGACCCATCAAGAGAAAACAACCAGCCAAGAGGTTGAGTCGGAAGAGCAAAGCAATCTTACAACGACTCGGATACCGCCTGAGAAAATGAATCCAATTTTACACGTGAAAAACGTTCCCTTGATGGACACCTCCATCACAAACATCCAAGAAGTTACAATCAACCCTGTGAACGCAAATAGCCTCGGACCCAATGACAGACCGGAATTTTGGATGAATCAATCGGACTGCTATATTTGGTTGGAGAGGGGATACCTATTACTCAGCGGAAAAATCGAAGAGAAGGCAACAAACGGAACAGCGATTGCACCAACAAAAACCAAACTTGTCAACGCGGGGGTACTTCATCTATTCAATCAAGCGGAGCTGAAAATAAACGCTGTCACAGTGGAGCAGGTGAACAATCCAGCACTGACATGCATACCGAAAATTGTGTCAACCTACAACGACTTCCAGGCGCGTCAACTTCAATCAATGGGATGGAACAATGAACATATCATGAGTTCGGATGGGACATTTAAAAATGTCATCATTCCGCTTAAATTGTTGTTTGGCATCGGTGAGGACTTCCGTGCCATCTTGATAAACTCGAAGATACAGCTGATCCTAACGAGAGCAAGGACTAACGACAATGCAGTAATCACAACGGCAGACCATTACTCACTCACACTGAGCAAGATTCAACTGAAACTCCCATTCATCACCGTGGACGATGCTCAACGACTGGCAATCATGAAAATTATCGAAAAGGACGAAGCTCTGCCCCTATCTTTCAGGACGTGGGAACTACACCAGCACTACGACTTGCCGACTACCAAGAAACATACATGGACAGTGAGAACAGCTCCACAGTTTGAGAAGCCCCGCTACGCATTGGTTTTCTTTCAGAGTGGAAAGAGTGACGATCCTAAGAAGAATGCGAGCCTGTTTGACCATTGCAGCGTGAGCGACGTATTTTTAAAACTGAACAACAACTCCTATCCTAACGAGAATTTGGATCAAGATTTCGAGAACTCGGACTTCACTCAATTTTTCAACAACTATACCCGGATGTCTTCCAACTTCAACAGTCTGCCGGATGCCGGATGTCTTTTGACGATGGAGGAGTATAAAAGTAAATATCCAATCATTGTCATCGATTGTTCACGCCAACAGGAAACAATAAAATACGGACCGATTGATGTGAGGTTGGAAATTGAAACAAAGAAAGAGTTTCCTACTGGAACCACCGCCACAGTGATTCTCATTCACGATACAGTGTACGAGTACCAACCACTATCGAACATCACAAGGAAATATGAAGGTTGAAAAACAAAAACAAAGACTGCCGATCCGATCCTACACGTTTTCGGGAGGTTGTCTGAGAAAAAAACACGGAGAACTATTCCCCGACAATATTCGTGCTATCATTGCTGGTCCGAGTAATTGCGGGAAAACAAATCTCATGTTATCACTCTTGATCGATAAGAATGGGCCGAAATTCGAAAACGTTTACCTTTTTTCCAAATCAACAGATCAACCCAAATACGATTTTCTGGAGAAAGTTTTGAAGGAAGCTGGAATTGGATTCTACCCCATGGGAAACAACATATTGAAACCGGAGGAAGTGCTGAGGAACTCGGTTTGCATCTTTGATGACGTCATCACCGAAAAACAAGGACCTATCCAAGATTTCTTCGCAATGGGCAGACACAGAGAAATCGACAGCTTTTATCTCGGACAGACGTACAGCAGAATACCTAAAATACTACTAAGGGACAACGCGAATTTCGTTTGCCTCTTCAGAATGGACGACATGAACTTGCACCACGTTTGGAGTGACCACGTAGCAGCCGATATGAGTTTCAAGCAGTTTCAAGAGATGTGCGTCTTTTGTTGGAAGACCCCTCACGGATTCATCGTCATAGACAAGGAAAGCGGACGAAACAATGGTGGTTATCGGAAAGGATTCGACTATTATATAAAGTCCGGTTGACTTGGTGAGTCAAATCAGTGAAGGAAGGGCGTGAAGGAGGATGAAATCATCCGTCAATAAGTTTGGTCACATCAGAGGTGTCCACAGTAAAATGGGACCGCCCGGAGTCGGTTTCCATCTGACCGCTGATGGTGACTATGATATACAACAAAGGCTATTATCCAACGTTAAAAATCCTGTGAGCGAACAAGACGCGGTGAATGTAAACTTCCTGAAGGAACGAGCCATTACGGACATTACGGACGGCGGAGAATTCAATGCAATGAACCGGCGATTAGAAAATGTGGGAAACCCGAAGGAAAAGTATGATGCGGTGAACCTAGAGTACCTCTCAATATTACTTTCTCAAACTTTACATTTGAAACAATTAGAGTACTGGGATGCAAAAACTAAACCGATAAAAAATGTGGCGGATCCCGTAGAGTTGACTGATGCGGTGACAATGAATATGATGAAACGGTTTATCAAAGTTCACGAATACTTTGTCATGAAAGAGATGGCGGACCTTGCCATCAAAATGCGGGAGGATCTACTTTCCATGATAGAGTCAGCTGAGAAGGGAGATTATACAGCCAAAGCAAAAACAGTGAGGGACGATCTAATTTCCATCAAAGGAGATCATAAAAGGACGTGGAAGTGGGCGTTTCACTCGAAAGACGATGCTGTAAAATCAACATACAACCTCACCGACAGGAAACAAATTTCAAATCATTTAAATGTAGATTTGAACTTTATCGATGAATATTTGAAAGTGGATGGTATATAAAGTGTAACTGACTCTCGGGAATCAATCAAGATGGACCAGCAGTTGAAGGAAGACCTTATCAAGGCCTCGAAATCAATCCGAAAAAAGTTCAAGGAATTGAAAAAAACGCTACATTTGGAGGAGGAACTAAACCAAAAACGTGTCGAGCCACTCTTGAAACCACTGGGAACCTTGATCGACCTGACGCAAGAAAAAGCAAATGAACTGAAGGAACTGAAGCGTGAACAGCCAGCGACGAAAGTTGAGGAGGTGAAGAAAAGAGGGCGGCGAGAGACAAATGAAGATGAAGAGGACTTCCCCTACTACGAAACAGTTTACCAATCGCAGGAAGACGAGGCGAAGGACTGGGCTGCTTGGCGAGAGTACACTGCCAGACTGGGACCCCTATCGAAAGAATATCTGACCGGTCTCATAACGGACACCAATGGAAAGGAAAGCAAATACGACCAAACCTTCGGTGTGCGAGCAAGTGGATTGATGAATGCATGGACCATCGGCAATAAAGTTATCGAGTTCGATAAAGACGACTACATCCATATCGGTCAGAAGATGTTTCGTGGTAGCAGAGGTCTGTTTGAATTGTTGTTTAAAAAACGACCGAATGAGGAGACATTCAACGCGGAGCATCTGAAAACATATAAAGAGATACTTGTGGAAACCAGCGCTCATAGACAGCAGTACAACCCGAGGGCTAAGATTGCAAGCAGCGGAGGAAAAAAATATACGACAATCATAAAAAAACTTTTCGAAGTGAGGGGCGAAGGACTGCTACCGGTGACTGGTAACAAAATTGACTACATCCATTGGGAAGATCCGAACGAGCTGGTGGAGCGTTTGGCGTTACTTTTCGCCTCACAAGGAGCCGGTAACGAAGGACATAAAGTGGAGATCGCATCCATAGAGGAAGAACTGCGAGAAGCCGGATACATACAATGAAGACAGTGGACAAGTTTGGACGGTACAGAGGATATCAAAATCGTGCTGGTCCTCCGGGAATCGGATTTCACCTCAACGCGGACGGCAACTATGACATGCAAGACAAAATCTTGTGTAACGTGGGAGACCCGAAAAGTCTGAAAGATGGGATAAACAGGAAATACCTACAATATAAATTGGGTTATTTACCCAAACCCAACTTCCACAAAAAAGAGTTTGACTGTCAAGAATTTCGTCTAGCCAAAGTTGGGATGCCTTCATCAATTGAGGATGCTGCCACTGTTCGTATGGTGCACGATTCTATCATCATTCATGAAGAGTGGATACAGCGGGAACTGGCGGAACTTGCAAGCTTCCTGATCGGAAAAATTTACAGTGCTCACAGAGGGGATAAAGCAATGGTGGAAAAACATGTGAAGGACATGGAACAGAAGGTGGATCGAACGTGGAGGGCAGTGCTCAAACTGGATAAAAAGGCTGAAAAATTCACAAAAGAAGAAAAAGCGAACATTCGTAAAAAAACGGAAGCTTGGGACCATTTTCTTCCCGCCAATTTGTCTTCTTAGTGAAATGGATGGAATTGTGGATGAACTGCACAAAGCTGCGCGGCGAAACTTTCCGAGACGCTACGTCACTATCAAGGGGTTGTATGATCTCTATCAAGCGGATTTAGTGGAGATGATACCGTACGCAAAGGAAAACAAAGGATACAAGTACATGCTCACGCTCATCGACACGTTCAGTAAGAGAGGATGGGCGGTGCCGTTGAAGACGAAGGGGGGAGAGGAGGTTAGCGTTGCACTGGATGACATCGTGAGGAAACTGAAGAAGCCAATGAAATACATGCAAACCGACTTGGGAAAGGAGTTCTACAACAGCGCGGTGAGTCATGTGTTCAAAAAATACGGTATCAAGCACTACAGTACCTTCTCAAAATTGAAAGCAAGTGTGGTGGAGAGATTCAATCGAACCATAAAAACGTGGATGTGGAAAGAATTCAGCAAGCAAGGCAGTTACGAGTGGCTGACATTGTTGAAAAAACTAATAAAAAGATATAACTCTCGTGTTCATCGATCAATCGGTCTCGCTCCATCGTCAGTGAATGAAGCAAACGAAGAAGAAGTATTGCAACGATTGATGACAAAAAAGTTGCCGCCGAAGAAGAAGCCTAAATTCCGTGTCGGTGAGGAAGTGCGCATTTCAAAGTTCAAGCACCTTTTCGAAAAAGGATACACCCCCAATTGGACTACGGAAGTTTTCGTGATCGCTGATGTTAACAAGACAGTGCCAGTCACATACAAATTGAAGGATTTGAACAATCAAGATATTCAAGGAGGATTTTACGAGCAGGAGCTCTCAAAAACCAAATATAAAGACGTGTACTTGGTGGAAAAGGTGTTGAAGAAAAAAGGTGAAAAAGTCTACGTAAAATGGCTCGGATTCGACCAAACTCACAATCAATGGATCAACGCCAAAGATATACAAAAATGATCTTATTTTTGTTGGTCGGAAGCTGCCATTGCTGGTTGAGCGATTACTTCAATACAACAGGAGAACAGCACAAATATTACGCCAAAGATGTCGTGGACCATTTAAAAAGCTGTGTTGAAAACATAGACGTGGTGGAGTGGGAGCTGCGCGTCCGAAATCGAACGGTGAACGAAAAAACATGCAGTGAAGTTGAAAAAATTAGCAAATGTGTAAACGTTACTTATCAAGACGCAAGAGGAGAGTACCTAAGACTGTTGGTAGAAGATGCAAAATTCTTGTGTAAAACTGACTTAAAAAAAGAGGAAAAAGAATCACCACTTAAGATTTGGATCTATAAAATTGGGTTGTTTCTACTCTTTCTCGACGTTTTCCTAACAACAACTTATTACTTCATAGTAGTACGAAAAGTACTTTTCATGAAAAAGAAAACAAATAAAAATCATTCTTGCTCTGTGTAATTGTGTTACTACGGCAAGAAAGAAGAGCTCCGTAAAGTGTGATGGTTAAAAATTGAACTTGCCCTCTGTTTTGTGTTGTGGGGGACGGCGACGGGGAACCTCAGTGTGTTACAAAAAAGAAGAGCTACATAAAGTGGACTAAAAATCGAACCAGCCCTGTAGTAAATTTTACTTCCTTAAGTCGTGTGTTGGTCTATAAATTGAACTAGCCTAGCAGTGAATTTCACTTCCTTGAGCCGTGTGTTTTGTGTTGGGGGGATGGGGGGCGCCGATGGGGAACCTCAGTGTGTTACACTAAAAGAAGAGCTAAATAAAGTGGACTAAAAATCGAACCAGCCCTGTAGTGAATTTTACTTCCTTAAGTCGTGACCGGGCAGAAAGAATTTTTGGCAGCTACCCGTGAGCGGGCAGAAAAAGGACCACCCGCTTTTTTCCTCTTCTAACGTGACTGCTTCGCACCGCGTGCACGTGCAACCTAAAATATTTTTTGACGACTCAATCTGAGTGAAAATCTGATCCTCGATGTAATTGTTAAAACAGTAATGAAATTAGCACTCACCATTTGAAATAGTCCAAGTTAGAATCAAAGAACTACATTGCGTACCTAGAAAAGAAAAATACAATTATAATGAAAAGTCTATCAATGCAAAACAATTTGACTGTAGTACCTAATTTTTAAAACATTTTATAAACGCATAATTTAATCTTTCAATTACTTTAAGAGAGGGGATGTCGGAGATGTATTGATGTATATGCACTACAGAAAATGTGTGTGGTTTCTTACTTATTTCTTACCACATTCCGGATTTCATTGAATCAATAAAATCATTTTTCACAGTCATGATTTCGAACCTTTGAATTTTTAAACTCTACTTTCTTTTTTCACGGTGATTCCGCCGCTTACATGGGCACAAGGGGATCTCGTGGGTCGCCATGAGATTCCTCTTGCTTACATTAATATCCTTTGGGGATATTTGATACTGCAGGTAATAATCTTTCGGATCCAGTCTTTTGAATTTTTTTTTTTTTTTGTACCGAGGTGCGTCCGTTCATGCTTTGCGATGGTTAACCCGCATGAGTCGAGTGAAGTGAGAGGCCTTGCAAAGTTATCAACAAGTTGGAGAATGTTCTTAGCAATGCCAACTAATTTTCCTACCGATAGAAAACCTACCGAAATTCGGAAAATCAGCAGGTCCCCCTCCCCGTGTATCAGGTATCGAGCAACAGCCATGCGATGCACCGAACCATTTACGTTACCCCCCGTGTACCAGGTATCGAGCAACAGCCATGCGATGCACCGAACCGTTTACGTCACCCCCCGTGTATAAGGTATCGAGCAACAGCCATGCGATGCACCGAACCATTTACGTCACCCCCCGTGTATCAGGTATAGAGCAACAGCCATGCGATGCACCGAACCATTTACGTCACCCCCGTGTATCAGGTATCGAGCAACAGCCATGCGATGCACCGAACCATTTACGTCACTCCCCGTGTATCAGGTATCGAGCAACAGCCATGCGATGCACCGAACCATTTACGTCACCCCCGTGTATCAGGTATCGAGCAACAGCCATGCGATACACCGAACCATTTACGTCACCCCCGTGTATCAGGTATCGAGCAACAGCCATGCGATGCACCGAACCATTTACGTCACCCCCGTGTATCAGGTATCGAGCAACAGCCATGCGATGCACCGAACCATTTACGTCACCCCCCGTGTATCAGGTATCGAGCAACAGCCATGCGATGCACCGAACCATTTACGTCACTCCCCGTGTATCAGGTATCGAGCAACAGCCATGCGATGCACCGAACCATTTACGTCACCCCCGTGTATCAGGTATCGAGCAACAGCCATGCGATGCACCGAACCATTTACGTCACCCCCGTGTATCAGGTATCGAGCAACAGCCATGCGATGCACCGAACCATTTACGTCACCCCCGTGTATCAGGTATCGAGCAACAGCCATGCGAAGCACCAAACCATTTACGTCACCGTGTGATCAGGCTGCACAACAAGAGAATTGAGAAAGCAGTGGATATTGGCGGATCCAGAAATCTATCCTTCTCTCTCTTTCCCCATTAGAACGCGTGTGTTAGAAAGGGACAGATTAGGGACAGTCACGTGATTTCCGCCCAACTTCTATCCTTTACTAACACGTGCGTTCTATGGGTAAATATAGAGAAGGGCAATTTCTTGGATCCGCTAGTGGCAGTGGGCAGAATATTGTGCGTATGAATGAGACAGATTTTGATAAGAGTGCGAGAAAATCAAGGGGGGGAGGAGGACGCTCAATTTTGTATTCTCGCTCACACTATTTTCATCCTCTGAGAGTTGATGAGGGGTGAGGGAAGTGGAATTCTAGGGATTTAAAGTTGGCGGGGGGAGGTGGTAAAGAGGGTGGTGGTAGATGAATAGAGGAGAGCGAAATCGAATGGGTTGAAAGGGAATTTCTTTCCCAGAATCGAAGGGATTCGTGAGGCTGCGTTGGCAGATTTTGCGGAAAATTACAAAATCTCACCTTGTGTTAAATGAAAAAAACCAATATTATTCATAGATAATTTCCGCAATGTGACAACCCTGTCGTTCGCCGCCTTTCCTCGGCCTCTCGTATTTCACCTCGGCTCGAGATCATTAAATATATATGCTCGGTCCTTTATTAACTTTGCCTTTCCTTAAGTGTGAGGGAGTGAGCGAGAGTGAAAACTGCGAGGTGTGCTTACACACACTTACTCACTACACGGGTCGTTGTGCGTCTACGGACACTCATTGAGCGTGGGAATGGGGGCCGCTTGTGCCGCTGTGTGTGTTCGTGAATGCGTGAAAGGGGAAAAAATGAGAGTTTGAATGAAAATCAATTTCTTCGTTTTCTTCTTCTTATCCTTCTTCTTCATCTCCTACGTCACCTTCATCTCATCTCATATCCTTCATTTCTTTTATCTCCTTTTCTTACTACTTCTTACCTTTCTCCTCCTTCCTGCTGTTCTTCTTTTCCTTCATCTTCTTCTGCGTCTCTCTCTCGCCCTCCTCCTCCCTTTCTTTCTCCTCCCCCTCCTCTTAGGGTGCACCTGAGGTAATCACATATCCCAACAAGTAC
Organism: Trialeurodes vaporariorum; assembly: GCA_011764245.1. NCBI lineage: Eukaryota > Metazoa > Arthropoda > Insecta > Hemiptera > Aleyrodidae > Trialeurodes > Trialeurodes vaporariorum. The sequence continues at coordinate 16,928,831 of VMOF01000388.1, forward strand.
ACATACACTATAGATTTATCTTTAGTGTATGTGTACTATAAAATTCACTATAAATTTATCTTTCTAAATGATAATCATTATTTGCTTTCGGACATAGACTTTCCATAATTTTGGACAAAATTTATCGATGAGATAAGAATTGCACAAAATATTCATGTACTGCATAAATGGCCCAAAAAAAAATTGGACAGAATTATTTTGGACTCAAAACGTTGGACGAACAGTCGTAAAACCATTAACACTATTATGGACAGAGATAGGGACCAAATAGAGACAAGACGCGCGGTGGGCCACCACCAGGGCCCTTTGCTCTACATTTTTCTGACACACGTGCTCATAGTAGGGGAGAGAGAGGAATACCAATTCATCGACCCGTCTCTAAAAGTGTGTGACTTTCTGAAGAGAGCATGCCTCCATTGCATAGATCCTTCGCCGAACTCCAAGGAATGTTTTGCGGCCAGGGAAAATGAAAATGGAGTGTCAGGACTCACCGAGATGTTAGTGTCGGGTGTGGCACGACATTACGATCGCAACGGGGTGCGGTATTACGAAACGGGTGTTAAGTCAAAGATGTTCTCTCAAAATTATTCAACGAAAATCAGAAAGCATCATAGTCAAGCATAAGCCACGAAAACCAAGTACGTACTGCTCAGAGACCTGAAACGGCTGAAACCTGCCTCCTCCCTCCCCAAAAATCCTCCTTCCTCACCACACACTCCTTTGCAGGGCTGCCGTTTTGCGTAGAATCAATGGTATTTTTCAATTCACCGATGGTTTCACCGGTTGAGAAAAGATTACATAGTTCAGTTCAGTGCATGACTATGATAAACTGAAATACTCGCATCCGAAATCTTTTCTCAACCGGTGGAGTCGTCGATGACTTTAAAAAACTTAAGGATATTTTAATTAGTCAACGGAGTTTCCACCGATTAAGGAAAGATTACAGTTCAGAGTATATTCGTGCATTACAGTCATACACTGAACTGAACTGTGAAATCTTTTCTCAACCGGTGGAATCATCGGTGAATTGAAAAATAGCATTGATTATACGCAAAACGGCAGCCCTGCTCCTTTGCACCCTACGCGAAGCAAAAATGCACCAGGGGCACAGCGACTGAATACAAGGTTCGAGGAATTTCCGTGACCCTCCTACCCCCTCTCCTAACCCCTCCCCAGCCCCTGACTCTCATTGCCTCCCAGTCGAAACTATACGTTTACAAATATATGTATACACGCGCACACACGCCTACTGTAACTCCAACTTCCTTTCCGGAATTCGTTGACAGAAAACACGTATCGTTGTTTCCGTGATTATTCGCAGTATGCCCCCCCCCTCTATTTTCATCTCATCACCCCCCTACCCCTCTCATTCTCTGCTGCGCACCTATACTCTAATTTGTTTCAACCGCTGTGCCGTATACGTAAGACGTTATGCGAAAGCAATATTTGTTTGAATAATGGGTAGATGTGGATTCGAAATTCGAATAATGCGTGGCCTCGCCTTTCAATGTTGCCAGATCTGACGTAAAATACGAGGGTGGATTTTAAAGTAAGTTTACCTATTTTTTTTCTCGGGATCTTTTAATGTTAGAAAAAAAAACAAACCCAGAGTTGGAACGTACGTACTCTCAGCTTTTTAACGAGTTACAGTTTTTCTTTGGATTACGCTTTGCAGAGATATCGTTGATTTTCCACACCCGTCTCTCCTTCAAACGTGCCCACCTTTTTAGCCTCAGAGAAAACATGAGTTTAAGACTTTGAAAAAGTAAAATAGAGCTATTATTTTATTGAAACAAGTTATAACATTGTTGTGAGACATCTCATCTCATATTTTGACATAATCACCCGCTAGATTCTTGAATTTTTTATATCGGTGCAAAAATGTCTGTATACAGCCGTCGTAAAGTTCTTTCCCCATACTCCTCAACCAGGTTTTGACTCAAACTGTTAATCCAGTTTCAATTCATGATGATTGCACTTTCAGTACAGAACGAAATTTCGAAGATCAATACAAATTGGATCATTTTATCAGTAGAAGAGTAGTCTATTTAGTAAAAATACATGCATTCAGGTGTTATTGAGATGTCTGATCCGGAGATAAGCGCATCGCCTGCCGAAACTCGCAGTTTTCTATAGCGCGTGAAAAGGTGGGCACGTTTGAAGGAGAGACGGGTGGGGAAAATCCACGATATCTCGGCAACGCGTTGGCCAAATTGGAAAAACTAAAGCTCGTTAGAAGCTGAAAATACGTGAGTTTCAACGCTGGGTTTGTTTTTTTTCTAGCTTTGACAATTTTTGAGGAAAAAAAATAGGTAAACTTACTTTAAAATCCACCCTCGTATACGAATCTACATTATGATTTTGCGCGGAGTCCCTACACATATACATGTAGAGGGTTAATACAAGAGCGTTGTCAACTTCCGATTAGTGAACTAGTTATGAGCTCTACGATGGGCACCACCGTTGGATGAGTTTTTGCACATTTTTTTGTTTTGTTTTTTTGTTTTTTTTTGTTTTGTTTTGTTTTGTTTTTTTTTTAAACCTAAGCGGCTTATTCGTTTACATTCTCAACAGAGGTCCCATGATATTACAGATAATAGAGTAAATTGTCGATGAACCAGATAATTTTAATAGTGATGCACCTCAAAAATGTCTACTCAATGCCTCAAAAAATCATATAAAAGCGTAAATAGATGTTGATCAGCAAAGGCAGTAAAATAGTATACCGTTAGAAACTCATATAACACTGTAATTCTTGTATTCGGCCAAAAAACAACACCACGCAGCCATCACACGGAAAAAAATAGTTAGTAAGATTTATCATCACGATGAATGATTTCTGCACCTACCAAAAAGATGGTAAACTTGACCACTTATCTGGTTGAATGAACTAGACACTTGTTCTTTTCAACCTAATATCTAGGTAAAGTTTACCTTCTTTTTGGCAGGTGCAGAAATCAGTCATCATGATGGTAAATCTTATCGACTATTTTTTTCCATGCAGAATGTAACAATCATGCGTAAAACCGCATTCAAAGACGGCGCTTAGGGTTTCACTTGTCAAGTCATAACTCTCTATAATTAGAGACACTATTTTGATTTGCACTTTTTTTTGTGTGCCAAATCGTCGTCTGTCTGACGTATAGGCGTAAGTGGAATCCAACGTTTCACGATAATCTTTCTCGTTTTCAATTTTTCAAGGGACAATGCATAAGTACGAATAATAGTGAAGATTTTCTCCTTTGTTCTTCATGATTCATAGAAACACAGAAAAATATTAATTGAAAGAATTGAATGATTGGTCGCTTTTGAAAAAATGAAAATTAGTTTGGACATTTTGAAACGTTGGATTCGGACTATGGGCGCCCGCAGCGAGGGGCAAGAGGGGGCACTTGCCCCCCCTGGAATTCAAAAAAGTCAAAATTTCACGGTAAAAAATGAAAGGATAAAAGAAAATGCAATGTTAATCAAAGGATTAGTAGCTAACAATAAACTTCATTCTTTGTTTATTTTGTAATTTTAACTCATTTTTTGCAAGGAATATTAGAATTAAACATTTTCCTTCTTGTCATTTTCGTCTGCTGTCTCCTTATCCATTATACCGAACAAGTCAAAATCATTACTATTATTTGATACACCTACCATGGCTTAATAAGTGCACACTATTTGGATGAAAAAAAAGTTTTCCCTTTTTCCCTTGGGGGGGGAGGGGGGTCTACTAGACCTTATTCCATTGAGGTTCAACAATTTTGCCCCCCCCCCCCTTGGAAATTTTTCTGCGGGCGCCCATGTGTCAGATGGATGACGAAATATGGCAGTATTGCAGTCGCCTTCCCTATGTATAGTTCCCTCACTTCGGCGGGTGCGTGAAAGAGCGTCATGTTTGATTTTGAAAATTGAAAGATGGAGTATACTGACATCGAGATGGTTTCTAGCAGATCTTTGCCTAAGCTGTGTCCGCACGTGCGAGCCCCGCGCGACGCGTGAAACTTGAGTTTGATCGTTCGGAATGAAACTTTTAAGAACGCGAGAGAAGTATGATAAACACGCTCGCGAAAGTATCGTTGCGGCAGTGTTGCCGGTTGGCGGAGTTTTTTCTATTCACCGATAATCCCACCGGTTGAGAAAAGATTACACAGTTCAATTCAATGTATGACTGCGAAATGCACGAAAATACTCTGATCTGTAATCTTTCCTTAATCGGTGGAAACTCCGTTAATTAATTAAAATATCCGCAAGTTTTTTAAAGTCATCGACGACTCAACCGATTGAGAAAAGATTAAAGATGCAAGTATTTTAGCTCATTACAGTTATACACTGAACTGAACTGTGTAATCTTTTCTCCACCGGTGAAATCATCGGTGAATAGAAAAAATATCATTGATTATACGCAAAACGGCAGCCCTGACCCGCAGCTCAAACATGCGATCTGACAACCGTGCTTCAGAAACCCTTCAATCTCTACGATGTGAGCGCAAGGTGGCTCAGAATTCATCGGTGACTTTCCACCGAGATGGAAGGGTTTCTATCGGAAAGGAGCCTATCGGAATAACACCACCCACAAGTATGACACATTACTCAATCATCGACCCAGTAGCACTATACAATACGATCCTTCATGATCAGCCTGCAGGTGTTACAAATGTTTACTACAAGCGATGGTCAAAAGACACGGTCCAAAACCATCGTTATATTTGCTGTATTACCTACGAGAAACAATAATTAAGAGTTGAATCACAGAATACTCTAACAGTGGCGTAGCGTACGATTCGGCAACGTTGTGATGTGTCCCCTTAAATCCATGTAAAGGGTCGAATGTGAAGGTGTTCACCGAACACCCAATAGTCCGATCTTTTTAATGGGTTTAAATGAATGAACTTCAACGTTGCGAGATTGCACGCTACGCCACTGTACTCTAATCAGAACGGAAACTCTAATTTATTTTGAAACATGTTTTACCTCCGATACCTTCGGGTCCGCTATGCTAGAAAGTGAGAATTTCCGGCAATCTTTACTAACCAGCCGAGTTGTGATTGGTTGAGCATCAACCCTGATTGTAAATACAACCTCAAAATGCACATTGCACGTCCGCCATCTTGAGAAATGAGCAAGTATGGACGCCATTTTGTGCAGTAACGTTTCAAATCTTGTTTTCATCGGAGCCGCGATGAGAGTTTCCGTTCTGATTGTATAGTATTCTGTGGTTGAATCAGGAGGGGAGAGAGGAGCAACCAGTGGAGGTGCGTGCAATCTGGCAACAGTGCATTTCGTCCATTTAAAGTCATGTAAATATCAATTCGAGGAAGTGCACACTGCACAGTGCATCCCCAATAATTCGACTTTTTCATAACTTTAAATGTATATTGAATGCAACGTTGCCGGATTGCACGGCGCTGCCACTGAGCGTAACTCGTCCATTTTCGGCACGCGGGAATAGATAAGTTTATTAATTATAGAATCTTCATCAAAAGTAATTGAGTATAGCTGTGGCTTCAGGCTATAGGCTACAGGACGCCGAACACATACACACACACGCACACTCTAACGCACCATTGCGTACTCGGCCCGGCAAGTTCATTCGGGTGAGAAAATTCTATCACACGGCTCCATGGGGCGCGATGTGAGAATAATAAGATGATATTAAATTTTTGAATGCACCGCGGAAAAGAGAAAGTTCACCATCGTATACACGCAGTACGTACACACAGGTCGCATCGGTGTCTTTGTTCATTTTATACGTCTCGAGCGCCGCGCCGCCGCGCGGGCGGTAGAACTTCAAACGCAAACTTTTGAGCGGAGCGGTTTTCTCGGAAAATTCATATTCAGACCAGATTGCCAGATAGAAAGAACGATAGGTACCTTTGAAGTACCAAAGGGGTAAGACTAGTATAGTATTGCCCCGGGGGGGGGGGGGGGCTGGGGTCACGCACCTTTGCCCCCGTTGCATCTAGACGCGACGACATTATTTAATGCAAAGCTGCTACAACGAGAGTTGTAAGGGGTTATGGAGGTGGAAATGGTAGGAGGGGGGGGGGAGGAAATGAATTAATACTTAGGTCGAGGCAGAGCCATGGCTCGATGAGAATGGATTATCTTAGGGGAGTGCGGGGGGCTTTTTAGCAAAGACCGCCGCCCTGAACTGAAATAATACCCCAATTAGTTTCATTTCAAGTTGAGAAATCGTACGTAAAAAGATGGGAAATTGCCGACTGCAATTTGTAATTTGTTCCTTTCTTTGTTTGCAGCGGTATGAATTGGTCTAAGGAAAACTCCGCACAGTGGAAGAAGGTCGGAAGTTTCATGAGTCCGTCGCAAACTTTTGCGTCAGCAAGTTTCTGAACTGACTCGCTTTGACTCTACAGTCTACTCTACTAAAAAAAAAAAAAAAGGAAATTATTTCCAAAATTCAAATCTAATGAGTTCAAATCTAGTGCCAAATAAGTGCGATGTTTTAGGTTTACAAAACGGAAAGCTAAGTCAACAAAATGAAATTGTTGTTTACACTGAGGAAATCGATTGATAAAACTACAAATTGGTAAAATTGAGTGAAAAAGCTAATTTGAGGGTTAGCTTTTAATTGAAAAATGCTCTAAAATCAAAAGGTTACAGCCGCAGGGAAGTTTTATTTCGATGGGGAGGCAAATTCAAATTATCGTTGAGCCGAGCAGCTAAACTTCTGAAATGAACTGAAGCCGTTTTAATGTTGCTTTATGATGTCAATCCATGTCAAAATACACCCCGTTGCTTTTCACCGCTTATTCAATAACTGAAAAATGTAATAACTTCAACTGGGGAAGTTCGCTTTAAAATGAAAATGTTAGAGTACAAAAGCGGCTATACACGGAAAGGCCATACTTTTAACTATAAAATAGTTCAATTCAGCACCTTTTTTTTCAGTGTATTTCAAACTCGTCGGTTATATCCATAGCTCGTTGAAAGTGACGAAGGATGCATTCTGGTAACGCTGCATTTTCCATCCATTTAAACCAATGGAAAATATCGCTTTGAAGAACAGCACTGGGCACTCCCCAACATTTCGACCTTTTTCGTGGGTTTAAAAGGACACTGCACTGCTTTATCAAACTGTACGCGATACTTTCTAAACTAGCTGATTTTATTGTACCCGCCGCACTGTGTGTTATTTCACCGGAAAGTTGGACATAGGGCCCAAAATTGAAGAATGAATTTGTAGCTTTCTATGGCCAGAATTCATATCCTAGGGATGTATTAGGAGGGTTAAAAGGGTTTTTTTGAAGTTCTGGTCAGTTATACAGGGTTGCCAAACGCTTGTTTTGCACCACTTGAGGTTAAATGCTATTTTAACCTGTAATAAAGCGCGATATTAGGAAGCTTGTCGAGTGTCAGGAAGTTGCTCGACTTAAAAACTGACTTCATAGCCGGATTTACCACACTTTTTCCTATGAAATCCAAGTGAGAATTATTTTTTTAGGAATATTTATTATATTTTAATATAATTTTTAAAAAATAGGGTTTAAAACAACGAATTTTTGATTTGAGAAGAGCCGCACATTTTTTGCTCGCTAGATCCCTCGGATTTAATGCTGAAATCTTGTCGACAATACCCCAGGGAATAAGGGAAAAGCAACACTTTTTGCAAGTTTTTGCAAGTTCTCGAGAAAAACACATGTGACCTCCAAAATATCATCATGTTTTCATACCCGTGAAGGAGAGCCCATTCAGCTACCATAAGGAATTACGGAGTGTAGTATTCATAGAAATGGATAAAACTTTCAGGAATGATAGAACTATGTTTGAGACATCAGAAAATGGACAGTTTTTTTAATTTGGTCAACTGGAAGTAGAGAGGGGTGGGGGGCCAAAGTCAAAACCTTCAATGCGCTATAACTTTTGAACGAAAAGAGTTACTGACGTCAACTTTGCACCAAAGGATGCGTCTTTCAAAGATCTTTTCATTGATGTAGTGCAATGTTCCGTAAAAAAAGTTCTGAGACGGGTTTCGCCATTTTCTTTATTTTTGAAATTTCCAAAAACGGGTTTATGAGTTTAAAAAATGTGTGCACTACAGATATCTCAAAGAAATACTTTAAAAAAAGGAGCAAATTTTATAAGCTTTCAGATAGCGCAAACCGCGATGCTAGGAAACTTTAAGTTTTAGAGTTATTACCGCTCAAAGTTTCAAATTGTGTCAAATTGGTTTTGCCGACTTTTAATTTTCCGAAAACATTAGTTGCTCGACCAATAATTCACGTAATTCATTGAAACTTGGTGAAATGGGTTTTTTTGGGTCGCTTAGTTCATTTATGGCAATAGTTTTTCAAAATTTTAAAATCCAAGATGGCTGCCATGTTGGCGGCCATCTTAAATTGGTTTTTGCCGTTAAAACAAGCATCTAAATAAAAATCTGGAGCCATTTTTGAATTCCTCATAAAAAATTACCCTAGGAAACCCCTTTCATGTCAAGTTTTTCCTGGTTTGGAAGGGTGGACAGGCCTATGTCCAACTTTTTAGTGAAATAACACACAGTGCGCCGGCGCCACGCCGTACCAGTTCCAAATTTCAAACGCTGCTCAGATAACAAGGAAGAGTTGAAAAGATTATTGTAAATTAGAGCATTTACAGCTTGGATCCGGGGATATAAATAAAACTTGCTTAAAAACTTCAATCAGGGTCTATTCAAGTTTTTAAGACGCAACAATCCTATCATCAAATTTAATGTTCAAATGAACACGGAAATACATAATACAAAGAGGAAATCGTGCTTTTCAGTTTTGAACAATTCGACGTTGAAACTTTCACTCATATAAAGGGTGTTTTTTTTTATCTCCCCCCCCCCTTGGTTTTTTTTTTTGCTGATTGAGATAAAGAGTTGCGGTTTGGACCGTTCCTCATAATTTTCAATGCATTTTTTTTTTTGTGTGTGTTAAAATCCCCCCTGGGGGGCTATCCCAAAAATGTCAAATAGCAACCCCTATCTTGTGATATATCGTTTGAAAGGGCGTGAAAAAAGAGAAAGAAAAAATTGTATGGTATACAGGGTGTCTCAGTCAAATCAAAAAATTAGGGGTTTTGGAAAACAAATTGAAGCGGTAATAAAAGATGGAAGTTGTTCCAATAATTTACTGTCTTTAATAGGCGCTTTTGCGAGAAAACTTGAAAGATGTGCTTTGACCTCCCCCAGATACCGATACCTTCCCCCATATGGAGTAGGAGGCTCTAGAAAACATCACGCAAATGAAAAATTTGGGGTCGAATCCCCATCTGACCTTTTACTTTCAAAACTTACTAAACCCTCTGTACACTTCACTCCCTTGATATGAGTATCGGAGCCGCGCGGGGCGGTGAGGTTTGCTTTCCCATAAATAATTAATTATATCGGGCATTGACACTATTATGATCTGTGATGCTCGGGTAGAGATTTCTCCCTCACGATTTTTCATAATAACGTTCATTTCCGAGTGATTTATATCAGCGGCGCGTGGGCCATAAAAAAGTTCGAAACACTGTGGGTGTACACTGTACAGTGCACTCCCTCGAATCGATATTGTTCCTGTGTTTAGACCAGGTTAGTAGAAGAGAACACCACTCCTCCGTTTCTTTACGGAAGGTAGTTAGTTAACTGTTCGTACTTGGGGGAGTTGGAATTGCCTATTCGGCGAATTGAAGGCACTTGACAAGACCATATCTATTATAATGTTTTCATCTAGATTTGCGTTTATCTGAAATGATTACTGACTCAATGTGAAATCGACTAGAGGAGAAAAACGAGTATACTCGGGCTTGGCCCATAAGGGGTTAAATGGACAAAGTGAAACGTTGCCAGATTGCACACGCCGCCACTGAATTTTTTACTCCTAAAACTCGGCAACAAAAAGAGGCTGCGGAGTGCGGGAGTAGGGATTCTCTTCGCGAGGTGGGGGTTGAGGGTTATGAGAAGGGGTAAAAATAAGGCAAAAGAATTCCCAAAGGACCGGGAGTTTTATAAAGATTGAAAGTCGGCGCATTAAATGTGAATAAATACAGATTAATGAATGAAGCTTGTCAGAGCGCCTCGTCCTTCCGTCAGAGAACGGTCTCCCCGGTCCCCGGTCCCCGATCCTAGTCCCCCAGTCCCCCAAAAGACCCGACAGAATGAGAAAGCGTGCGTTGCGCTATACTCCTGCCGCTTGCTACTGATTTGATTAAATTCTTCCGGAATTTACGAGCGTAATTCAGCGTTGCCAAATTGCTACTTGTCAACGAAATTTACTTGCGGCTATAAAATCAAAGCTACAGTCGGGAGAAAAATTCCATTAAGAGATTCTCCCATTTATTACACAAAAAAAGCTCTGAAAGGGTTGCGTGTTTTTATTTCAAAATTTTCAAAAGTTTCGTTTCTCAAAGACCAAGCCGACCAAGCGGACTGACCGTTTACTCTAGCTTTCGTTAAACAGATAGTTAACCCTCTACGGATAGTTAACGCCACCATGAATATAGGGAGGGTAGTTAACTGTTCGTACTCGGGGGAGTTGGAATTGCATATACGACGAATTGAAGGCGCCCGAACGAAACCTTATCTTGTAAGTGTCAACCTCCAGAATCGCGTTTATTCTGAATCGCTTAGTACAGGAGCAATGTGAAATAGACAGAAGGAGACAAACGAGTATACTCGGGCTTGGTCTATAAGAGGTTAAGAATGTCTGTACATAAGTGAAGCTATTGATCATTGCCTGGACTTGGCCGTTGCTACGATAATCGCAGTTAAAAGTACCGTTAGTTGCCGTTTCCGGTAGTATTTTAAAGAATGCTCGACCGATAACGTCATTCATAGACGGTCTTTTACTATCGATTTAACCTAAAAGTAAACGATCATCCCGCGCTAAGCATGTAAGCGCCGTGAGTTAAAATTAAAAAAAAAATATCTTGAAACAAAAATTTTAAATTGGGGTCCATCAGAGAGAGACCACTTGAGAGTCTATAAACAATAACCTCAACGAAAAAAGAGCACAAAAAGATGAGGGTCAAACGCCTTCAACTAAGGACCGTGCCGATAGAAAGGCGTCGAAGGAACCATTTTCAGAAAATCGCGTTTCAAAGATTCCAAGCGGTTTTTCGATACAATTAGGAAATCGATAAAACCAAATCTTTGATTCTTTGAAGTATCGAAAAACCACTTTCAACGTTTCAAATACGTTTTTTCAAAAGCATAATTTTTTTCTACGTCCTTCTATCGGCCAAGTTCTTCAATTATTATTGATGCCATATATCCGAAAAGAGGGCCCTCATAAACAACAGTTGAGTTCTTCATGAAAAATCTGCATTATGTTTGAATAGAGACTCTTGCCTGAAGAGCGAAAGTTTTGTTTTTTATGGACACTTATTCCAGAAATTTTAATTTTTTTAAATTCAAACATTTTTGGATGATGGTCTAAAAATTACTGAGATATTAATTGTCGATGAACATTTAGAGCGGACCCCCCCCCCCCCCCCCCAAATGGCCTCAGTAGTTCAACTCTCTTTCTGGATACTTTGCACGTAACGCGTTCACCACTTCGTGCAGCTCCAATCTTGATGAAATTTCGACTATAGCATCAGCTCAACAGAGTGGAGTGGGTTATAGAAAGGGTTTCCCGCCATTTCGTTAAGTCGCCTCTCATAAATCTCTATTCATTAGATTACATTTATCTTGTTCCAACGTCAATACTGATGAATGATGGCATGACAACAACAAAATTACACGGCTTTATTCTAATGAACAAAGATAAAAATAAATATCTACACATTTATAAAATGAAGGCTGCCTACAAAAGAAACTTGAGGAGTGCTCTTCCGAAGAAATTCTTATCATCCTACATAGTGCTAATTTCTGAAAAAAGCACACCTGAGGTTTTATGAGCCAACTTTCTCTCGGAGATCGCTGCAACAAAGCAGCTTTTAGCAGGGTTGCCAGATTCACGTTATAATTATCTATGTACAAATATAATTCACATTTACATTGATTTAAATAGGAAATATAAGATAAATATATTGCGGTATATCCAGTATGGTGTCGCATTAAATCATCGTAGACAACGCTACATTTTGTCCATTGGAACGCATGAAAAAGGTTAAGCCGTTGAAGGTGCACAGTGCACTCCGTTGAATCGATATTTTGAGTGGGTTCAATTTCACCTCAAATTAGAAAAAGTACTTCTTTCGTCGTTCAATTTGTTTACTGTATCACACTTATGGCGTCATTTTAATTCGGATACTCGGGCCTTTTCCCTTTTAGAATCACAGAATCACAGAAACTCCCATAAGAGCCAATGGAAACAAGATTTGGAATTTACTATAGCACAAACTGGCACCTGTGCCTACTCACTTTTCAAGATGGCGGACATGCTTTTTCAGGCTATACAGTATACAACCAATCACAACTCGGCCAGTTGCCGAAGATCTGCCGAAGATTGCCGAAGATGCTCACTTTCGAACATGGCGGCCCGAAGTAAAGAATGTCTCAAAATGAATTAGAGTTTCCGTTCTGATTAGAGTATTCTGTGATAGAATATAGCTGATTTTCATTATAAAGTCGAATAATCCTTAACTTATTGTGAATAACTCCTCGTTGGAATTACGGAATGAATCATGAAATATGGACAGAATAGAAATTAATTTCAAACCAGAATTCTCATCGACTCAACCATTAAAATACTCTCGAAATAGAAGAACGTTCGATTGAATTCGGTGAAAATTCTGGTAATTATTCAGGGAGCTCATTTTCACCAAACTTTTGACTATTCCACAAGAATCTAGTAATAATTCTGGAAAAATTTCCTTTTTAGTCCGCAGTTAACCATTTTTTTCTCAATGATGGGGAGGGGGACAGTATCATTATTCTTTTAAAATGAAAAAAATGTTTTTTTGAATAATTTTGAAAACGTTGGAGTAGCCTTGGCAGTGCTTGATATGCCACTTCTCATTTGCAGCTAATGGTTAGCCATGTCAGAAAACTAAGCTCGGTCTGGACTTAACCAGGCTCATTCGCAGCTGCGACTTCTAAGAATTAATGCTAAATAAATGCTCCGTCACTCTCTCATGACCAACATTGAATGTCCGCTCCTACTCATTAAGGCAAAAAGAAGTCAGTGGCGGCTCGTGCATTCTGGCAGCAATGCTATTTTGCCATTTAAATCTGTGCTAAAGGATCGATTCTAGGTGAGGCACAGCGCCTCACCAAAGAATCGATTCTTTTACATAGGTTTAATTGTAGGGAGTTCATTGCTGCCACATTGCACGAGCCGCCACTGGAAAAAGTACCTGCAGCCATGGGTGCGGATACAGAAATGTGTATTCTTCACTCTTCGGCCATTTTAACAAATGAGTTAGACAAAAATAACATAGGGGGCCGTCACGTGACTTTAACCCCTTTCCTCGCCCTTTTCTAATACACGTATTCAAATGAGATGAGAGAGAGAGGCAGGAAACTTCCTGCGTTCGCCGATGGTACCGGCGCGAGCACGGATAATTAACCGTTCACCACTTGATTTGCGAGGGATACTAATTGTAAGTCATTCTCAGAATGTACGTGCACAGCTGTAATAACGTTGATAACTTAATTTGTGTCGAGAGGGATTATGTGTTTTGTATGAAATTATTTTTCAACATATTGGTTTCAGCTCGTCAATTTTGTATTCAGAAATGTTACACTGCAGTGGTGTAGTTTGCATTTTGGCAACGTCGTATAACTCCATTTAAACCCATTGAAAATATCGATTTTTCGCGTGTTCGATGAACACCCTCGCATTCGACCTTTTACATGGGTTACGACGCGACGCAATAACGTTGATTTTTTAGCGTTATTAGCAGCGGTGTGGCGCATGGCGCGGCCCGCGGCGGCTTATGCATAACTTCTGAACCAAAGTTCCATATGCATCCAAATTTTGCAGGGAAGTTGGTTTTAACATTCCCTAGAGAAATTTTGTTTTTTGTTTTTTCGAAATTTTAAATTTTAAGCAAGTTATGGAGGCAGTGGCGGCTTGTGCAATATGGCAACAACGTAATCCCTCCATTGAAACCTATGTTGAACAATCGATCTTTAGGAGGTGCAATGCACCCCCAAGTTATCGATACTTTTGCATAGGTTTAAATGGCAAAAAAGCATAGTTGCCAAATTGCACGAACCGCCACTGTAATGGAGGATAAAAGATTTCCATTAAAATCAACGCGGGCAAATGGGTAAACTTAGGGAAAAATTGGAATATTCCAAACACAGATGTTTGAATTTTGATTAAAATTTGCAAAAACATTCTGCGAAAAGCCTGTAAAACTAACCCTTCAAGGGGGGGGGGGGTCTGGGGTGTCCTCCAGAAAATTGAAGGAGGCACCCTCAAATTAAGTTTGATGTGAGAAACTGTTCGTGGGGTATGCCCGACAGTTTATTTCTTTATAGCCGGCGAATGGATTAAGCTCCCATATCACATATGTCAGGTATAAAAAAGAACAGTCCGTTTAACTCATCAAAAACCCTCGCAATGACACCTTGATACATTAAATTTACAGAAAGAGTGTACCATCTGTTTTCAGGGCTGCGGTTTTGCGTATAGTCAATGCTATTTTTCAATTCACCGATGATTCTACCGGTTGAGAAAAGATTACACAGTTCAGTTCAGTGATGACTGTAATAAACTAAAATACTCGCATCAGTAATCTTTTCACAACCGGTGGAGTCGTCGATGATTTTATAAAACTTGCGGATGTTCTAATTAATCAACGGAGTTTCCACCGATTAAGGAAAGATTACAGATCAGAGTATTTTTGTGCATTTCACAGTCTGACACTGAACTGAACTGCGTAATCTTTTCTCAACCGGTGGAATCATCGGTGAATAGAAAAATAGCATTGATTATACGCAAAACGGCAGCCTAGTCTGTTTTATACACGGTTTTTTCAAAGAACGCTTCATTTATACTTTGAATTATGAACATTTGAGGATGAGCACAGAGCATACCCTTTCTTTGTGTTAAACGTGATGATTTTTCTATAGAGCTCCCCAATTAATTAATATAGGTGCGGAGAAGCTCGTAGAACGACTCCGTCACGAATTCAGCACGACGCACAGTGTTCGGAGCGACCCGGATCTTTGGCGGAAACCTCTAGCATGCTCGCATTTCATTGAAACTTGGTACTAAGAGGTTTTTTAGGTCGTAGATTTCATTTTTTATATCAAATTTAACTTTAGATGTCATTTATTATTTTTTTATTTTTATTTTCGAGAAAATGACTAAGTCCCACACAAGCCACAGAGGCACTTTTAAACACAAATATAAGAAAGGGGGGCAAGTTGGGGCAGGATATTATTGTTGAATCGTTCAGAAAAATGTTTTTTTGAACTTCCCTTACCATATTTCCCCGGGGCAATGCTGGGAAAAAAAGATATTGACACGCGAACATGGCTCATCTCACGATCGTGAAAATGACTAAGTCCCACACAAGCCACAGAGGCACTTTTAAACACAAAAATACGAAAGGGGGGCAAGTTGGGGCAGGATATTATTGTTGGATCGTTCAGAAAAAAATGTTTTTTTGAACTTTCATGACTATATTTCCCCGGGGCAATGCTGGGAAAAAAAGATATTGACACGCAAACATGGCTCATCTTACGATCGTGAAAATGACTAAGTCCCACACAAGCCACAGAGGCACTTTTAAACACAAAAATACGAAAGGGGGGCAAGTTGGGGCAGGATATTATTGCTGGATCGTTCAGAAAAAAATGTTTTTTTGAACTTTCCTGACCATATTTTCCCGGGGCAATGCTGGGAAAAAAAGATATTGACACGCAAACATGGCTCATCTTACGATCGTGAAAATGACTAAGTCCCACACAAGCCACAGAGGCACTTTTAAACACAAAAATACGAAAGGGGGGCAAGTTGGGGCAGGATATTATTGCTGGATCGTTCAGAAAAAATGTTTTTTTGAACTTTCCTGACCATATTTTCCCGGGGCAATGCTGGGAAGAAAAGATATTGACACGCAAACATGGCTCATCTGACGCTCGTGAAAATGACTAAGTCCCACACAAGCCACAGAGGCACTTTTAAACACAAAAATACGAAAGGGGGGGCAAGTTCGGGCAGGATATTATTGCTGGATCGTTCAGAAAAAATGTTTTTCTGAATGTTCTTTGCCTTAGATTTGCCGGGCAATCCCGGGCATTTTTTTAAACGTCCTCCAAAAAGGGCACAAATGCAGATGGAAAGTCGATTTTTGAGGGGTGCAGCCCCCCCTCATAATAAACATGAAATAAATGTTTAAACGGCTTAAAAGTAAGTTCATATGTCCTAATTGAAGTACAGAGGTCTAAATTGGAATGTGAGTAAAGAGTATTGTTTTTTTTACAATTATTATGTGTAAACCCACCGAAGTTGACTCAAAATTCGCGTCAAAACCGGTACTTTCACATGTCTGTGGGGGCAAGTATGGGGCTTCCAAATTCATCAAATATGGCTAACATGCATGTTCTACACCCTTTAGAAGGTAGGTAAGGCCTTTAAACCAACTTCAGAGCCGATTTCAAATTTGAGGTTTCTGCCAGAGATCCGGGTCGCTCCGAACACTGTGCGACGCAGTCCGTTCCTCTCTTCCACACTTTGTGTCCGTGATTCAGTGCGTGCGTGCGACCATGCGTACTCAAAATACGCCTTCCGCTGTAAGTGTGATAGCGTGATAGGTTGGGTGGCAAGCGGAGGGGAAGGGAAAGAGAGTAGAGGGTGCAATGCGATACGATCGGAGCATCGGGGAGGAAGGGGACCAAACAAAACAGGGAACCGTAAAGTTTTACCTCCGAAACTAAAAACTTAAGAGATGCTGTGATGTTTCTTCATCCCCCCCTCCTCCTCCTCCTCCTCCCTACGCCTATTTCTAACTCACTTTACGTTGCCTTCTCCATCTCCCCCTCCCCCTCCCCATACACCATCTCACCCCCACTCGGAACTCATTCGCTTTCAACGACACCCTTTCATTCGTTTGCGAATCGAAAGGAAAAGCTGACTCGCGCCGCGCTCGCTCCCGCAACAGGTTTTTCATCCATCCCAAATTTACAATAAACTATTCTGCCCATGTCCCTGACCCTGCTCCTCCAGACCATGTTTCTAGTCTTGTTTTTGGCCCCTTTCCTGTCTTTGTCTCCCTACATCTGTCTCCTGTCCCTCACGGTAAAAAAATATTTCATCAGAAATGACCAGACTGGAGCATGGGCGCCCGCAGAAACATTTCCAAGGGGTCCCCCCCCTCCCCGAGGAAAAAGGGAAAACATTTTTTTTTTTTTTCTATCCAAATGCAGTACAATTATTAAGCCATTGTAGGTGTATACAAATAATAATAATAATAATTGTGACGTGTTTGATACTATGAATAAAGGGACAACATATGGCAATAGTAGTTCGAAAACTGTATAATTCTACTATTCCTTGTAAAAAGTGAGTTAAAATTACGAAATAAACTAATAATAAAGTTTGTCAACTATTACTCCTTTGGTTCACATTTCAATTTCTTTTGGACCTTTCATTTTTTTTTTCGTGACATTTTGACTGAGAATGCCCCTTCCACCGCGTATAAAAGGAAAGAGGACGGAGGATTATTTTCCAATTATTATTGACGCGTTTTGGAGCCCCTTTTCTCAGGTGGATCGTTCGTTCACTTAGGAAAGGCATCTACTCGTAGCAAAATGAAAAATGCCACAATTTCTGGCTTAAGTGACCAAAATTCTACTTGTAAAGACCTGAAATCTCTTGAAAACTGCCAGACTTTGGAACTTATTTTAATAGAGTTCTATCCAATTGTAGTAGAAAATTTCCCCCTATAATACAAGGGATAAAAATCTATGCGAATTCATGTTCCATATCTCTTTTGCAAAAGTAGGCAGAAGACACATCACAACTCCAGGTTACTCTTTGAATGATTTAGCCCTTCCAATGCCACAAACGAGTATACGCGTAATCGAAGCTTGATCTGCCGTAAACTATTCCACTTTCTCATTCATTGCAAAATCTAAACTATAAATTGTTAAAATTCGCAAAATAATGCCTCACAAAACGCCTTCAATAAGTTAGATAGGCAAAATCAACACCTGGGAGTAGGAATATTTAACTACACTCGAAATTTGATCGAGCTACCGTTCATTTCTTTCGGTAACCTCAAACCTGCGGGCCGATTATTTACTTCATCGTTAAATCGATCGTTATAACTGTCTACGAGTGATGCTATTGGTCAAAAATTGTAAAACTTGGCTGTTGCTACGGTAACCATCGTTAAAAGTCGCGTTTTATAAAGGCTACTCATGAGTAACCTTTAAAAAACGGACACTATAACGATGGTTACCATAGCAACGGCTAAGTTTTACAATATTCGACCAATAGCATCACTCGTAGACAGTTATAACGATCGGTTTAACGATGAAGTAAATGATCGGCCCGCTGGTAGTTGAAGGGTTGAGCTAAGGATTAGGTACGATACTGGGTGTTGCATTGTGTAATCAGTTGACATTCAAATAGATTTGATTAGATCCTTATAAGCATGGCAGCGCTGGAGAAAGTCCTCGTCCAGCGCAAGTCCTCATTTCCGAATCCTCGTGCCCGCTTATCGTATTCATGTACCCACCCGCTTTTCTTTTTTACCTTTCCATATACAATGAAGGAAAGGGGTGGGTGGCATTTTGGAGGTCGGGGAGAGGTCATTATACATCCGCGCAATATCCCCCATTACCGCCTCCACTTCGTTTCAGTGTTTCACTCTTGCGCGTTTTGGGCAGAGCTCGTGCGAATATAACAGCTTTTTCCTCGTGCTTCTTTATTTGCTACATTGCGTTTGAATGATGATGTTTGCGTTTGCTACATTGCGTTTTGCGTTTGCGTTTTGGTTTTTGCAAAACCACTTGGTTGCCGCTTTGTGCAAAAAAGTCCTGATTGCCCATTTGAGGGTCATTCCACGGTATATGTGACGTAATTCTCATCATACGTTCCAAAGAAAAGCTTTTTGGCATCAAAAGTTCTACATTTTTATTGGTACAAGAGAAATATTACCTACTATATATACAGTACAGGGTGTACCAGACCACCCGGATAGGGCATTTTTTCGAGAACTACTGAACCAAATGATTTGAAACATGAAAGTCAGATAAGGAATTGACCCTAAATTTTCGGTTTTTGGTATTTTCAAAAGCCCTCGATAGTGCCTTGGGGTTTTTTTTGGGGGGGGGGGGGCTCAAACACATTTGTCAAGTTTTTTTCGAAAAAGTCTCCAATAAAGGTATCTAAAAAAGTTCATGTTCGTAAATTAGAGGCAATTTGCGACACTCTTGCACCTATAAATTTTTCCCAAAAACCCCGAATTTTTTGAGTGATAGGGGCTTTTTGGAATTTTTTTCGAATCGGCCTTTGTGACCACCCTGTTCACAGTTTTTCAAAAATCATTACATATTCTGAAAGAACACATCAATACTTTTCGATTAATGAGCCACATGTTACCTTCCAGTAAAAAAATAAAGTGTTTTCGGCCAAATCAAAATTTTGGGGCTTCAATTGCAGAATTGGCGCGATTCAGTGGTTTGAGCCACTGGCCCACGGGTTGTTTACATTTCGGAAAATGATTTCAGGATTACGGTCTCTGTGCGATTTTTTTCCCTATGAGTGCTTATTCAAAAGATTGTGAGTGATTATTTAACTTTAAAACCATTTATTATTTTTACCACAAAATTACCCTGTTATCGTTCTCCGGAATGTAAACAGACCGTGGGCCAGTGTATGACTCATAGCAATGAAGGCGCTCAGCAAGATTTTAGCAAGTGTAACCAAAACAAGAGAGCATCATATTTTGACCTAAAAAAAAAAAAAAAAAAAAAAAAAAAAAAAAAAAAAAAAAAAAAATCAAATTTTTTTGCTTGGGTTTTGAAAACTAAGAAGCCCGCTGGTATGGGCTCCAGTGACCAACAAGTATTATATACATTTTTCAAAAATAATATGGGCACGGATAGCTAAGATGTGTAATAGGTTCCGGGAATGTTGTATCAATTACACTCGCGCTGTCGTCGTTTCGAGGAATTCCATGACAAAATGCAGACTTAGAAATGAGTTATACGCGGTAGCGGGTTTTTTGCCGTTGGCGCTTGCCGGTAGCGGTGATTATGCAATCGCTTTGAGAAAAGAGTTTTGTGACTTAATTGCGAAAAATGTCAAACCTAAGTTATTTATGAGACTCATAAGAATATCAAGGGGATATTTATGGTTTCAAAAGAGGGGAATACTGTATTTACCTTTCATTTAAACTTGTGCGCACAGTGACGGTGATGTCGGTGATTCTTAGAAATAAGTTCCGGAGCGTCTCGTCTAACTAAGGCGACATTGCCACCAATGTTTAACTCCACAGGCGAGCTGTGGTTATCTGTTCCCGTTGGTGGTTCCATGAAAATGACTCGATGAAAAATACATACGGCTTGAAATAGATTAATTTTTAAATTCGTATTGATGATAGTTTTTCCATTTAAATCCATGAAAAAATCGAACTATAGCAGGTGTTCTGAGAAAACCTTCAAATTGGAGCTTTCATAAAGGTTTCAATGAACAAAATCCAAATTTGCCCAGCTGCAAGCTACAGTGGCTTAATCTGCCTACAATGGCAGCTCCATGAACAATGTTTTCATTTCTCGTTGGTAGTTCCATGAAAATAAATCGATGAAACATTCATACGGCTTGAAATAAGAAAATGTTTTAATTCATGTCATAATGGTGGTTTCAAAAATAGATCCATTCAAACTTTTGAGGTTAATTTGATTTCGAGAATACGTGGATTGAAATGGTTTCATTTTCGAGCGGCAAAATATCAAATTTATATGCTGGACGGCCGAGTGAGACATTTGGCAAAGTTGCAACTTTTCCATTTAAACCTATGAAAAATATCGAAAAATGGGATATGTAGGTAACAGTTAAAGTTAAAAACACTCGATCTGGCCTTATTTGGTGACATTCGCGTCTTTTGTAGGTAAATACCGATTAGGTATAATTCAATCCACAAGTAGCCAACACTGAGAAAAAGGGACTGTTAAATCAACAGGAAAAGTTCGGTTGTTGGCGTTCCGGTTGATTTAAGTCTTTTTTTTCCTCGGTGAACTGACAATCGATAAAAACTTGCCGTCGCGATTTATTGGAGGCTCAATATTACTTTATGTGCAGTAATACGACCAACCTACCTTGCAAACGTATTAGGTTGGGCTATACTAGTGTCTACATGAACCAAAATTCAAATAATCAGAGTGAATGAACGATTTAGAGAAAAAAGAGCGAGAAATGACGAACTGTACACAATCCATACGAAAGACACGTGTCAACCAGAGGGTATCAAGACTCATTATAAAGGGAGGATGCGCTAACGTCAACACAGAACAACGTCGCATATACATATGTATAATACTAATGACACCGAATCCTAATTGCGGAGGAGGGAGGGTGTAATAACTTGGAGAGTTCAATACGTCGTACGAGATCGGAGTTGCAGGGCTGCCGTTTTGCGTATAATCAATACTATTTTTCTATTCACCGATGATTCCACCGGTTGAGAAAATATTACACAATTCAGTTCAATGACTGTAATGCACGAAAATACTCTGATCTGTAATCTTTCCTTAATCAGTGGAAACTCCGTTGATTAATCAAAATATCCGCAAGCTTTATAAAGTCATCGACGATTCCATCGGTTGAGAAAATATTACAGATGCGAGTATTTTAGTTTATTACAGTCATGCACTGAACTGAACTGTGTAATTTTTTCTCAACCGGTGGAATCATCGGTGAATTGAAAAATAGCATTGATTATACGCAAAACGGTTCCTGCGGAGTTGCCGCATGCTCTCTATTTGAATCCATGAGAAATATCGAACAAAAAGGCGTTCTGAGAACACCTTCATATGAACAATCGACTAATGTTTCTCTTCTCTCTAAACCGCATCAATTGTATCGAATATATGATATTTATAGAAGTCACATCTGCGAAATCCCATTACAAAATTCCATTAGATAAATGTAAAATTTGTCCATGACTCTCTTATGCGAGATTTGGCAGCGATGTAAAAATTGCTGATTCGAGATAAAAAACAATCTAATTTTGAGCGGTGAAATTAATTGCTATTCCATAGCTTGCTCCAATCTCTTCTCTGACTTAGCCATATATACCCAACCCTTCTCCCTATTTATGCAATATGATAACGAACGGCGCGCGTTTGGTAGGATTGGTCACTCTGTGGAAGGAAGAGAACGTAGATTTGGAGGGAGGGTTACGTAGGATAAGGTTGAAACTTATACGCCGCACATTAAACCGGCCCTCCACGTGCGTTGCCGGATTAATTAAGGCTATTTCCAGAAAAAAAAGGTTCATAAAGCAATGGGGTGCGCTCTTTCTAAACAATCAGCTCTGTGATTAAATGAGACCTTCGTTTGAAGAGCGCATTTTTTGTTTCAGGGGCCCTTTTTTCCAGAAACGGTCTCCAATAAACATGATATAGAAATTAAAATTCCACTCGATTTGAATATCACTCATTTGTGATTTGAAATTTTTTTTATGATTTGCATTTCACTCAACACTGCAGAGATAGTTGTCCCCCGTTTAATCAATAAAAAACAAGCAGATAGTTCTGACACTACAGTGTCAGAGAAGGCGCACCTTGAGCAAATTTGGTCCTCATGAGTCAAATTCCATTTCCACCATCTCAAAAATAATGTGTCCAGCAAAAAACCGGGTCCGAACCTGGATGCGGCGAGTGGGTAGGGGTTAGGACCACTACATACGATCTTATATGGGACAAACCCTTCGAATATTCCACCACCTAAGAAAAAATTGTCCAGCAAAAGTGAGGGTCCGAACCTATGTGCGGCGAGTGGGGGGGGGGGTGTAGAACCCCTACAGACAATCTTAGAACAATCCCTTCGAATTTTCCAACATCTAAAAATAATTGTCCAGCAAAAGTTAGGGTCCGAACCTGTGTGCGGCGAGTGGGGGGGGGGGTGTAGAACCACTTCGGACAATCTTAGAACAATCCCTTGGATTCTCAAAAAATCATCTAAAAAAAAATTGTCCGGCAAAAGTTTGGGTCCGAACCGGTGTGTGGCGATTGGGGGGGGGGGGGGAGGTTAGGACCACTACGGACAATCTTAAACCAACCCCTCAGATGTTCCACCATATCTAGCAAAAGTTCGGGTCTGAACCTGTGTGCGTCGTGTGGGGGGGGCGGTGGGACCACTACGGACAATCATAAAACAAATCCTTCGAATTTCCCACTGCACATCACTAAACGCACGTAATAAACAATCAAATACTCATAAAACAATTTTGAACCCCCTTTAGTAAAAAGGTAGTTAACGATATAGTATGTCCCGCAAAATAGGGACATGAAAAAGTGATCGGTAGTAAGAAGAAATCGGACCACCAAGAATCGATTATTTTTCATGATGTGTTAGAGTAGAGAAAAACAATGTTGCCATATTCCATTAGCTGGCACCGTTCTTTGGTTGCCCGGTAAAAAATTTGAACGTGAAGTGTGATGCCAAGTAAAACAAAGGACGCCATGGCAAAACGTAAGAAAAGATGAAGAAGTTACAGTGAGTCAAAAGACATCTCTCCTAAATGTCCCCATGACGTCCCACGACTGGTGACAAAGCATTTGATCCGCACACAATGGCCGAAATACGTTAATCAAATCTCGAAATGATAAAAAATAAACTGTAGGGAATACCCTACGAACAATTTCTCACATCACTTTTATCTGAGGGAGACCCCCAGACCCCCCCCCCCACCACTAAAGAATTCTGGAGGAGACCCCCTAACCCCCTAAAGAATTCTGGGGGAGACCCCCAGACCCCCTTTAGAATACTAGGAGAGACCCCCAAACCCCCCTTTAAAATGCTGGGGGATACCTCCAGACCCCCCTTTAGAATTCTGGGGGAGATCCCCAGACCCCCTCAAATTTCAAATATTTTCACCTCCGGACATAATATTTCTGCCTTCAATCCGAAGAGTTTGCAATTTTGTAGAGAAGCTGTAGGAATAGTTGCCTATTTTGTTATTTGAAGGCTAATTAAGAGCCTTAATCTGATGTTGCTTATAACAGGGTTTAGAGTAGGTAATTCAAGATTCCAATAAGTTTTTATTCTTTGAGCTGCATTCATTATATTTGCTCTTTGTTCTATTTTGGGAGTTTCTTTTTTCCCTTAGTTTTTATAGGAGGTCGAAATGTACTGATTCTTGCATTTCCTCCATTGAGTACTATGTTTGGTTTCTTCTTTCAAACTGTGGATATTCGAAATAATTTTTTTTGTTTAATAGATTAACCCCCCTCCAAAGATGTACTTAAGTCGTAGATTGTGCAAACAAAATTTCAACAAAATTCATTCAGCCATTTTTGATTGACTTTTCTTTATAAAATTAATTTTCCTTGAATATTCTATTTTTTGGTGTAATGAAACCTATATTGCTTTTAAACAGCTTTAGACTTAAAAGTTGAATATTGTAGTAATACATTGAAAAGAAATTTCTGCCTAGGCTGGTTGCAAACGTTTTGATGCAATTTTCATCGAACTTAATTGAGTCATACTTGAATTACTTATTGCAAATATTATGTTTGTCTTAATATTTCCTTACAATTAGTTTCAAAAGATTTTTGCTCGATCGTACCTATATTGCCCCTCGAAACGGTCCTAAGGTTTTTATGAGGACTGTACCAGAAAAATGTTTTAGTGCACACAGTGCAGTGTTTAGTGTATTTTTTTAACACATTATGTTTGTGAACATTTTGTCAAAATCAATCCCATTAATGATTGACTCCAAGTTTAAAATTAATTCTTCACTTTCATTTTTTTTTTTTTTTTTTGTCAAACACCCTATTTTGATTTTTTAAACTCTCTTAAGGGTTGTATATTGTAACTGTAAGGGCTAATTTCTTTTGTAAACCAATTGTAGATTTTATTTGCCAGATTTTGTCAGAATCCATTGGACCAAACCTGAATTATCCGAAATAATAAGATTATGTTTTTATTTGCTTATATACCCATATTTTTTTCTCAATCGCACCTATATTACCTCTTGAAAAGGTCTAATCGGTTGTGTATGGTGATCAAGAGAGGATAATATGTTAGTACTTTGATAGTAGATTGTGTGTAAAAAGTTTCATGAAAATTCATCCAGCCATTATTGATTGACTCCAAGTTTTAAGATTACTTAATTTCTCACGATAATTTCATTTTTTGGATCGAGCGCACATATT
Source organism: Trialeurodes vaporariorum (assembly GCA_011764245.1). Taxonomy (NCBI): domain Eukaryota; kingdom Metazoa; phylum Arthropoda; class Insecta; order Hemiptera; family Aleyrodidae; genus Trialeurodes; species Trialeurodes vaporariorum. The sequence continues at coordinate 16,954,074 of VMOF01000388.1, forward strand.
TTGATTTTTTAAACGGTTTTCAGGGTTGAATATTGTAACTATAAGTGGTTTATTTTATAGTAGGCTGAATGTAGATTTTTTTCGCTAACTTTCATCAAAATTGATTGAACCAAACCTGAACTATCCCAAATAATAGGATTATATTTTTATTTGCTCATATTCCCAAATTTTTTGCTCAATCGCACCTATATTACCTCTAGAAATGGTTTTATCGGTTGTTTTTGGTGACACAGAGAGGAAAATATTTAAGTTTATTGATAGTAGATTGTGTGTACAAAGTTTTATCAAAATTCATGGAGCCATTATTGATTGACTCCAAGTTTTAAGATTGATTTCTCACGATAATTCTATTTTTCGGCTCGAGCGCGCTTATTTTGATTTTTTAAACAGTCTGAAGGAATGAATAAAGGAACTATAAGTGGTTCATTCTATAGTAGGCTGAAAATAGATATTTTTTTGCTAACTTTCATCAAAATTGATTGAGCCAAACTTGAATTATTCCATTTTTATCCATTTTACCATTGATTTTAATGAAAATAATTTTTTCCCCATAACTACCCTAAAAATCAAAATTTCAAAAAAACAAAAAAAGTACCTCTGGGGAATCTAAAAAGCAACAACTGTGCAAAATCTGGATGCATAAGGATCAATGGTTCAAAACTTATGCCTAGGTATAGGCTGTCCCAAGAATGATTGGACTTGACAACTGTGGCTTTGAATGAAAACATCAGCTTCCATCCTCAGATAGAGCAACCTGATTGGTTAGGAGCTGGAAGAAGCTGATGTTTTCATGAAAACCATAGAAGTGTCAAATCCAATCTTTTCTGGGACAAGCTATACGGAGTGACGAACAGCCGGACTGACGGACAGACGCCACAGATTTTTTTTACATAAATCTCTCTAAGTCAGAAAGGGTTAAGAAATAGAAAATATGATGGAAGGATGTTCTTATGGATGGTATTAGACATGATAAGAGGCAATTACTTTGACTAAATCATGATTGACTTTGTCCTGAGAGGCCAATTATCGCAACAAAATACCTTGAAAATCTCTGCGCCAACGCAATACAATACTTTCTCAATTTTTCTAATTTCATTTGAGTGAGAAAGTAAAAATACAATCACACCATCTCCGTCGGATGTAGACTTTTAGGCATGACTGATCCAACCTCAACACACCTAATCAGTCTCTAATTCTGATTATTAGCGTTAAAAATATTTTTGGCTCAAATTAGCGCTCTCACCTCAGTATCAGTAAAAACCGATGCGCTGACATAATTTTTAGAAGAATTTGATGAGATCACACAATTTTCAGAAACACATGGCGCGTTGAGTCATTTTGCAGCAAAAAAAAGCGCCATAACTTAATTTTAACCAAATTGTGGTGCACGACTTTAATTTTCAGCAAAAGTATAAGCACTAACTCAATTTCCCCATTTTCTCCAATGCTGTATTGTTTTCTTTTTTTCTTATAGCGTTTGAAAATGTTTTTGCTCAAAACTGTCCGCTCACTCAAGTTTCAGTAAAAAACAGCACGTACGCTGACATAATTTTCAGAAGAAATTGACTCGGTAACACAAATTTCAGAAAGAAATGGAGCGCTGATTCATATTTCATCATATGACGCTAACTTAACTGTCACCAAATTGTGAGGCGCAATCCCAATTTTGTACAAAAGTCTAAGCGCTAAACTTTTAGGCATGACTGATGATGATCTCCGACAAAATAGGTGACTGTCAAAGGTTAGCGGACTACCAAACTATATGATTAAGGAACCAGTTTGAGTGTCTCAAGATACTTTGAGACATATAAGGAGAGTGACAGCTTGAATCAACATAGGTAGTACAACAGATGTAGCATAAGGTAGCATAAGAAATCAGGAAGTTCCTGGAGTACTAGAAATTTACTTGTAAATAGAGAAAGAGCGAAATAACTGCATTGAATAAATGATGCCTTGAAGCGCTAAGTCATTTGACGGGAGTTGCCAGACTAAATAAAATGTCAGAAAATTTGACCGCAAAGCACATTTCTTTAAAATTGAAAGAGGGCTGACTTCCTTTAGGACCTTCAAAACCAAAAATGTAGAAGTAGAGAAATAAGAGGCATTTCCTTGTTTCGTTCTGAATAGGACTAAGAAATTTCACATACAATAACAACATGATGGAAATATAAAGCAAGTCAGCACATCACACTATTCAGAGGTCCCATTGTTGAACCTTTGAACTCTTTCCAATTCACGAGTCATAGCTACTATAAACGCAAGCAGAGTAATTTTATTACGTTGAGCGTAAACAAATAGCTGAAATTTGATAGGAAATGTGGAGGAGGTTAGGGCAGGGACCACTATGGAAACAACGACATCAGGGCTGAATAATAATAAGAGATCCTCTTCGATGCGCAGTAATTTTTGGTAATTAAATGAGAATTCTGAGAATTGAGATAAGGAATGTTCAGAGTTCTTGCTGTAGGGGCTTTCCGTTTGGCGTTTGACCACACGCTATAATTAATTATAATAATTGCATTTACATGCAAAAAAACAAACATTCAGAACGGCAAATGATTGGTTCTCTTGATCACCTAGAATATATACCGGGAAAATTTGAAATAATCAAAAAGTGAGGTTGGAAATTTTTGACATAGAATAACTTTAAAAAAACGTCAATCAATGAACATGAAATTACTCCCAACCAACTCAGAATTCAGTCGTGGCTGGGAGAACATTAACTTTTCAAATGAAATTAGCATAAAAAAAACATAGGACACAACCTAAATTTCACGACATCAAAAAAGCTCATTTCGCCATTTGATCACAAGGGGGGCGTAGTATACTCTATTGAGTATCAGGGCGATTTCAATAGGCGCACGTTGTGCCAACGGTGCGCCTAATAGGCTTCTTCGTAATTACGAGACTAGTTACTGTTCCGGTGGGATCAACGGTGCATTGTAACCTCCCTAAAATAAAAGTACAGTAATATGGAGCTCTTGCAAAGTTTTGTAGTATGGTAAAAAAAAAATTGGAGTTGGTCCGCTGCACTATGGTCTGAGATCGAAAAAAAGTGGCCAAAAATCAGTGATGAAAAGTCATCAAAATTCATCGTTTTCGACCTTTCAAAATCAATCTAAAACTTTCCAGAGACATTTCTGGGTTAAATTGACTTGTTGAAAGTGTTCTCTGTGATTAAAATTGGTCTTGAAAGCTTAAAAATAATAAATTCATGAAAAATTTAGTCTCTGTTTTGGGCCACTTTTTGACAATCTCAGACCATAGTGCGCTGTACTAATTATTAGTGACATTTTTTCCCCATCTATAGCATATTGGTTACTTACCCGCAATAATTAGATACTCTTAATAACTGTCAAACCAATTTTATTGGTTGCACTTACAAAAAAAAAAATAATCGGTAGCAATTACCGATTATTGGTTGGAGTACTTAATTTATTTGGTAAAATTACAACCAATACAAATAATATTGCGCAAATCTTACTAACAATATAGTAAAGTCGGGCGAACCGATTCTTTTTCATTAGAGTAGGCAGGAAATTCTACTGTAAGAAGCTGCGAGAATAGTATCGAGACTATGAAAATTCGAAAACATGCACTCCCGATAGAAAACTAAGTTTATATAGATCAGATGGACCACCCGTGTACACGTACCTACATGCACTACGTACGTTTTGCATCCCCAAACAAAATAACATAACTTACGAATTGGAACAGTAAGATTGGAGCATTTTTTTTTTTTTTTTTTTTTAACAGTGTAAATTTGAACGTTGATTCTTACGCAGATTTTGTCGCAAGGAACATGATGATAACAGCAGAAAAGTTTCTTGATGCGCATAGTAAGCGAGAACGACGTCAAATTTTAAATCTGCAATAATGCAAAAATCTCTTGTTTAGGGGTGCAAAACGTTACTTAGAGCATCGTGTAAACACGGGTGGTTCATCTGAACTTTGAACCAAGTTCTCTCTGCGAGGAGTAAACTTCAGACAGGATTAGTGGTCTCATCGTCATTTCCGTAGCATTTTACATCAGAATTCACAGTCCATTTGCCTACAGGAAAACCTTACAAGAGCTCCATTACTGGTGTCAATCCAAGGTCTCAGTTCTCTTGAAATTCCAGTTAACGAGCGGGTTCTTAATGTTTACTCGGGTGCACAATGCACGTTACCATTTTCCTATACTTTCCGTTCGTCAAAAATACCCGAGGATAAATTGAACCAAAAGCCTTCGTTCAAGCCCGTAAATGTTATCATTAACATGATCTGCACATCATATTTGCGTGCTTTCGAAAATTTATAGTAATTAGCATTCGTTTGAAATATAGTTATTTGTCACGACTTTGTAAGCGGGAATGTTAAAGCCTTTATACCTTATCACCCCGCCAATGTCGAAAACTGCCTATAATTCTCGAAGCTGGAGCGTCATCTACTTCTGCAACGTCTTAGGTGTAGAACCGAGCGATTTATCTGACCTAAAACCGTTTTAATGTATAGTCAATCTAAACAGAGACCACGCGGAACGACGCACTAACAGGCTTGGTAAAAATTCTGCAGTGGACTCTTCGCAGTCTTCACTTTTTTCTTTTTGTGTCTCACGCAAAAGAAGAGAGTAAAAAAGAATGTGGATTTTTGTCTTGCTTTGTCCATAAAAAACCTTACAATTTTCACCTTTAACTTCCCTTTTTGAATGAACACGGAAAAAAGAAGAATGGTGTAATTTACCATTCGCATAGCTGATTTTGGCCCCAACCAGAGTTAAGATAAACTTGACCAGAGTTATGGAACATTTGACGAGGTATCAATTGAAATTGACCTGATTCCTGGTAAAATGTTCCATAACTCTTGGTCAAGTTTATCTTAACTCTGGTAGGGGCCAAAATCAACTATGCGAATGGTAAATTACACCATTCTTTTTTTTCCGTGAACCACAAAGAAACCAAGGTTCAATTGCCTTTTGACAACGCCTGAAGTAACTTATCAGGTGCTTTCCGTGTAAGAAGTCTTCAAACCTGTATATCGTATTGACTGAAACCGGAGTTCCGAGCGTAATCATTTGGTGTGACTACATGGTGTGAGGTCACTGCAGTCTGCAACTACCGTTATTCGACCTATATTTTATTGGTTAGTTAAACATTCCGACTCATCGGAGTTGGTTTTGCCTATCCATCTAATTGAAGGCGCTTGACAAAATACTGAGCCCAAATGTCAACAATTTAGGGTCGATTGTCATGTTTGCAATCAGAAATTGAAATTGTGTGAGAAAGGTCGAGTCACGGAAACAATGACGGCTCGCATAATTTGGCAACAATGTTTTCCCTCCATTTGAATCTGTGTACAGTCGGCAAATTAAAGAATGTCAGTCGATTCTATAAATTTTGGTTCATAAGTGAGCTACCAACACTCAACAGTACTTAATTCGCCGACTGTGCAACACTCATTTGTTGGTGAGGCATTACTCTACTATCGAATCGGCTGTTTTACAAACGATCAAAGAAAGGAAAAACATTGTTGCCAAATGAGCTGAACTCGGGATTGAAAGCTTGGAGGTCTATACATATCCAGAATGCATACCCGGTACTAAAGTAAGATCGCTTGCATCTCCACCCCAACCCTTTGGCAGTTCGGCTTTTGGACTGGGTTGGAGACAGGGCTGCCGTTTTGCGTATAATCAATGCTATTATTCAATTCACCGATGATTCCACCGGTTGAGAAAAGATTACACAGTTCAGTTCAGTGCATGACTGTAATAAACTAAAATACTCGCATCTGTAATCTTTTCTCAACCGGTAGAGTCGTCGATGACTTTAAAAACTTGCGGATATTTTAATTAATCAACGGAGTTTCCACCGATTAAGGAAAGATTACAGATCAGAGTATTTTCGTGCATTACAGTCATACACTGAACTGAACTGTGTAATCTTTTCTCAACCGGTGGAATCATCGGTGAATAGTAAAATAGCATTGATTATACGCAAAACGGCAGCCCTGGTTGGAGATGTAAGGAGGCTAAAACGAAGGAAAACCTACGAGCTTTCGACCCCCCATTTCATGAAAATCTAAATTAACGGAAAGTTCTGGCCGCGGCCGTTGGGAACTTTCTATTATGTTAGGTGTAAATTGGAAAAAAAATGAATTTCCAATATTTCTTTGATAAAACTTTCAGGGGTTTTTCCCATTTTTTCCTTCTTTAACCATATTATTCTTTCACCCTTTCTAAACTTCTATTTTATTACTCTCCTTACATTTTGATCCTCACTTATTAGTTTCAGACCTCATTCACTTTCTCCATGTAATGCAGTGGCGCGCGTAGCGTGCTATTTGGCAACATTGCAATCCGTTCATTTAAACCCATTGAGAAGATCGAACTATTGGATGTTCGGTGAACACCTGCGCATTCGATTCGCATTTTTACAGGGGTTTAAATGGACGCAATGCAAAGTTGCCAAATTCTGCGCTACGCCACTGATGTAATGCCGAGATTCTCTCTCCGTTTTCCCCCTTATCTTTATCTTGCTTCAGTTAGTTTCTTGCTTGCATTATTAATCTTTCTATTGTTTTATTGTTTCATTCTAAAAATGGCTGTGGATATTTATATGTTACGTACCTACTATAGGTACGATTTAAGTTAAAACTTTAAAGACCATTAACAGTCTGAAATTATTTTAAATAACTTAAATCTGTGTTATTGCAATAATAATAATAATAATAATATATAATAATAATAATATAATAATAATAATAAAAAAAATTCTATACGGATGAGCACACCCATTGTAACATTGGTCCCTCCATTGGAGAACGCCTCGCGATTGTTGGATCGGGTATTTTTTTCAGATCCAGCGGGCCGATCATTTACTTCATCGGTAAATCGATCGTTATAACTGTCTGCGAGTGATTCTATTGGTCAAAATTGTAAAACTTGGCCGTTGCTATGGTAACCATCGTTACGAGTCTCGTTTTATAAAGGCTACTCATGAGTAACCTTTAAAAAACGGACACTATGACGATGGTTACCAAAGCAACGGCTAAGTTTTACAATATTCGACCAATAGAATCACTCATACACACGACAGTCTTATCGATCGGTGTAACGATGAAGTAAATGATCGGCCCGCAGGTTGTAAAATTCGCTTTTTGAAAGCCTTTATTCAATGGATTTGGATCAAGAGGGATGAGGGAGAGAGGAACTGATACAGAGAGTGAGAGAGATGGAGAGGGTATGATACAGAAAGTAAGAGAGAGAGAGAGAAAGGTATATACGAGAGCCGACTAAATCGGGCAACGAGCCATAGCAACTTACGAGCTGTTGGCGGGCACGGATTATCGCGTGGTATATCCCGCTTATAAAGGCACGCTAATGGTCCTACATAATTACGGCCAAGTTCGACTCCCGCCCCTTACTTTTTTGCGAATACTTCCTCGCATTACATAATTTGCCCCGAAAAAAAAATGGCGAGGGGGGGGGGTGAGGATAGCCACTCGGAACGAAGTTCTACCCCTCAATTGAAGTTATTTATTCGGTCAGTGGCCTAGCCGTGAAAAAAAAATGAGAAAAAAAAGAAAAAAAACCCGGAGAGATTAAAACAGCTGAATGAATAAAAGTGTTTCATTCTATCCAGTTTTATGTTCAATTCCGCGAACAGACAGGGTATAATAGTTGAATAATGTTTCCTTCTCCTCTCCCCCCTTCTCCTCCTTACCTTCTTCTTCCTCCTCTTCCTCCTCCTCCTCTCCTTCACTCGATAGTCAGTACGCTCGACTTTTATCTAATTAGACGATTTGAATAATGCGCAATTTCGCTGGCTGAAATTGCAAGCCTTAGAGTGAATTTTAAATTAAATTTTGTTTCCAATAATTTACCTTCAATATAGGAACACTTAAAATACAGTGCATGGGAGCAGCAGCAGGCGTTACTGAAAAAAATTACTTGTATTGAGCGTGCGAAACTCGGAAGCTCCAGGCAATCATTCGACTCCATGAAGACGCCACACTTGATCTTTCAGTGACTTCATCTGAAAATCCTAAGTTTTGCAACCGGACACGGAAAAAAAAGATTAGTAAAATAACCATACGGATACCTGATTTTGGCACCTGCTAGATGTTATAGTAAACTTGACTAGAAGTATGGAACATTTACCGATACTTTTAGTAAATTTGACATGCAATCAGGTAACATCACCTAGTATCTAGTCAAAACATAGTATACTTCTGGTTAACATTACCATGACATCTAGCAGGTGCCAAAATCAGGTATCCGTATGGTTATTTTCACCGTAGTTTTTTCCGTGGATGACATAAAACCCGTTCAGGGTTCTCGCCCGATTCAGGATTATCAGAACAGTCAGTGGTGTATAGCATATGCAATCTGGCAATGTTGATAAGTATCGATTTAAACCCATTAAAAAGGCGAAAATCCAAGGTGCATTTATTATGCACCTAAAACTTCGATATTTTTTCTAGATTTAAATGGAAAAAACTGCAACGTTGCCGAATTTGTCCACGGAAAAAAATTTACGGTGAAATTAACCATACGATGGCTGATTTTGGCACCTGCTAGATGTTATGGCAATGTTAACCAAAAGTATACTATGTTTTGACTAGATACTAGGTGATGTTACCTGATTGCATGTCGAATTTACTCAAAGTATCGGGAAATGTACCATACTTCTGGTCAAGTTTACCATAACATCTAGCAGGTGCCAAAATCAGCTATCGTATGGTTAATTTCACTAATCTTTTTTTTCCGTGTCGAAAGAACTCAATAATGGAAAAATAGTAAAAAATCTATACAGTGTCCATACCATAGACGCCGGCACATTCAACTATATAAACGTCAAATCATCCATGTATGGCCAATACTATTTGACATTTTTAGGGTTTTTTTTTCTTAAAGAAAAAAAAAATACCATCTGAGAAGTTGAAAAACTAAACAAATTAAAGTTTTTGGTCTAGCAAAATTAAAATTCCAAAATTGGGTTTTGAGTAAAATAGGTCTATAAATTTACAGCGCGATTTGGTCCTATAGAAGCAACACGTGTGTCATTGACGACCCAATGAGTATACATATACGGGTTAAAATCACCACCATTAATTCATTAACCCTTTATGGACCAAGCCCGAGTATACTCGATTTTCTTAGATAGTCTATTCCACATTTTTTCAGTCCTCATTCCGGATAAACTCGAATATCGACGAAAACACTTACAAGAAAAGGCTTCGTTTGGGCGCCTTCAATTCGTTGTAAAGGCAATTCCAACTCCCCGAGTACGAACAGTTAACTACCTTCCCTGAGTGGCGTTCTTTTTAACTAACCTGCAGGTCTGTAATGGGTTAATGCGTACATTAGTACATTTATAACATAAAGAAACTGGCGTTTGACCGCCGTTCTGGGACTCATTATTATAGTTTCGGGTAACTATGAAGATATATTACCGAAATCTAAAGGGTTACAAAGATTCAAAGATTTTCCAACGAAGAGCTTTCAGATTCCCCGTTTTATGAGGGGAAACCCCAATAAGTATAACCCCTAAAAAATATAGACAGTCAAGAACTTCAAAGTCCCACTTGAGTAACTTTTCTCAGAACGCCACTCCTAAAAGCGGAGAAGGTGCGGTTTGGTTACACCCTCTCCGTTTCCAGGCTTACACTGTACCTGCTTAGCGCTCGTTTCATAATCACCTGCAAAAACGCATCTATCACTTGTCCCAAACTCCTACCCCCGCCCTGCCCCTTTACACAATTTTCATGCGCACTACACTCATCAGCGTCGAACGAGTGCAAAACGAGCGACATGATTGAGTGACAAAATTTTATCACGGTTTAAATGTTTACATCCAAAAATCGATCTAGGGAACTTGTGGAAGGGGGGGCTGGATGGGAGAGGGGCTTTTGTGCCATGAATCGAATGTCGATTCGATTTATTTTGCATGAATGGAGCTCCATTGAAAACTTCACCACTTAAATCCCCTCTCATTAATTTAAAACTCTCCATTTATTAATGTGCGTTGCGTCTCGTCTCGGCCATCTCCTCTCTCTCTCTCTCTCTCTCTCTCTCTCTTCTCTCTCTCTCTCTCTCTCCTCTTCTCTCTCTCTTCTCTCTTCCTCTCTCTCACTCTTTACATCTGCCCCTCTCTCCTCTTTCCTTCTCTCTCTCTCTCCTCTTCTCTCCTTTTCCCCTTTTCTCTCTCTCTCCTCTCTCTCTCTCCCCTTTCCTCTCCTTCTTTCTCTCTTTTTCTCTCACTCTTTTCTCTGCCTCTCTCTCTCTATCGCATATCATAAAAAAACTTCTATCTCTCTCCAATCCGTATCGTATAAACAAGCCGCGGCCGTCTGTTTTCGTTGGAAGAGGCCAAATCCCGTTCGTACGACTGTGGCCGTTTGCCTCGGCCAGGCAGGGCCTGTGCATTTTTTTTTTGTTTGGCGGCGGCGGCCGGCCGGTGCGGTGGTTTTGTTTGTTTATTTAAGGATTGATGGCTGCTGACTGTTACCAAATTTAAAGCTGTTACTTTTAAGTATGTGAGTGAGTCCAGCGCGGCGCTCCTACGCGATTCGGCGTTGCCAAGCTCAAGAACCATTGACTAATGCAGATCAAGTCACAACGTATCGTTTTGAATAATTCGATCAACCGGACTTTTCGGTCATGTAAAGCATATAACAACCATCAGTATATAGATCGGGAATAAAATGTTTGACCCTTGGGAGTCCATGTGGTTTGACCAACGTATAGTATTAAGGGAGGGCGGGTGGGATGGGGGGGGGGGGTCGAAAAGACCCCAAACTGTTTTTCACCTTGGAGGCTTCGTTTTTTTTATTATTATTATTTTTTTGTATTTTAAGTAAACACTATTGAATGTTTCGAGACAATTTTTCAACATATATCACAAGCTTTTGGATGATATTTATTGCCATTTTTCGAAAAAAATGGCAAATCCAAAAATAAATTCAACCAATTGAAAAAATATTGTGTAACTTGTCGGGTTTTTCTGTAATTTGCATTTAAATATGAAGAATTGAACTTGAAAAGACACACAATTTCCTTTGTAGCATCTAATGAACAGGTTTCGATAAAAAGTTGAACAAACCTAAAAAACTAGTATAACAAGTCTGATAAAATCTACAATCGTTGTCCAAAAACGTGGAAATTGGTATGAATATTGGCTACGTTAGTACCTGATGTCATGAAGTTCCAAATTTAGGTTGTGAAAGTGAAAGTTTTATGCGTAAAAACTGTCTTGGGGGTAATTCCAGACACCCCCCGCCCCGGGCTCACAAATAAGTAGGTAACAAATAAAGGAGGAGTGTCAATAAGGCTGGTTTTTGACCCCAAAAGTGGTCAAAATTTAAAATGGTCTAAAAGCTCGTGTAGAATAGAACTTCTTACTCATAAAGTCTTATATTTTTAGTTTCAAGAGGTGTTTACTGATTATTTGAACTCAAATGGCAAACCCAAGCACCTCAAAGTTTAAAGCACCTATTATTTAAATACGAGCCGGACATATTTCGGTGACTATTTCAGTACGTTACTCATTTTTAGTAGCCTAATAACATATCTAAAGGAGAAAACCGAATTTCCATTGTCCGGCTCACACCTAAAATTCAATAATTTAACAAAAAATAGGGCGAAAAACACAAAACCGACCCACTTTGAGCTGGTAAAATACGACATCTAAGTTCAAAAAACCCCGTAAACACCACTCAAACCTAAAAACATATAAGCCTTTGAGAGTAAGTAGAGCCATTTTTCATTAACTTTCAAACCATTTTAAATGTTGACCATTTTTGGGGTCAAAAACCGGCCTCATTAACACTCCTTTATAAAACTAAACGAAAACAAATTCTCCGCAAGCTTGTTGAATCAACATACTTACATTAAATACGACATAATTGCAACAGTGTTAATTATGCCGTGTCCTCCGAAGTACTTTAAAAGTGAAAAGTATAACTACGTGAAAAGGAGACAAAACCAATTTTTTTACGGGCATTTAAACAAAAGAGAAAGAATTTGAATGAGAATGCGTTATCTACGTAATCATCAATGTTCCATAGAAATAAAAAGTCCTTTGCAAAATTCGAGTTCATTCAATAGAGCGATTTAAGTATGAGCATTGAGCAGTAAAGCTGCTTGGCGTTTTAAAAAAAATTAAAAACACATTTGCCAACCCGGCGCATACTTTTCAGAAAAAGTGAATGTTTTGACGAAAAATTTTAAAAAAAAAAATAAAAAAAAAAAAAAAAAAAAAAAAAAGTGGTCAGAGCTGCAGATATTGAAGCTAAAATTTCAAGAATGTTTGCGTACCTCCAGCCATTCCGCCGCATATATCGCGCAAAAGAGCTGACAATTCAGTAGAACTAACATAAATAATAAAATGAAATAAAACTCACAGTGCACTAACATTGAAAAACTTCAGAAGCGTTTACGGTGATTCTTTCTCCCATCATCAAAGGCTTGTGACAAATGTTGTGGTGTGAAGGGAGAGAGAACCTCCGGAAACGCGTCTGAAGTTTTGATCAATGTTAGTGCACTGTGAGTTTTATTCGATTTGATTTGGCCTTAATGTTTATGTTAAAATCGTGTGCTGCACTCCTCCTTTTGAATGGATTTACCACCAGGTTATACTAAAACAAATCAATGTTTGCTCGCTCAAAGTAAGAGTGGGTAGTTACCTATTCCTACACCAGAGTGCTGATTTTGCATACAAAATTAACTGAAGGCGCTCGAGGAAATATCAAATGTTAAAAATTTGGAAATGTAATTAATGTGAATAAAAAATTAAAATTGTGTGAGGCACATCTAGTCACAAAAATGAATATACTCGCTAGTGGCGTGGAAAAGGTTATTCAGTAAAAATACTAACCTCATCACTCAGCACTCACTCAACTTAACTAATTGTAGTCTACGAGTGAATGATGATTTCTTGAACCAACAGTTACTCAGTGAGGGCTGTAACTATAAATGTCAATATGATTCAAATTGCCCATAATGGCATCCAAATCCTGAAAAGTATAGCCACTAAGTTGGCAAATTTCTCCGACTTTAGAATTCAAAGCTATGTGCTGCTAGGCTTTTGAAATCGTTCAATTATGCACACATTTTGTTACTACCTTCTTTTTTTGGACCATCGATTAAGACCCGCGTACATGAAAAAAATCAAAAATGTTGTTTTTTCTGGACAGCCATACTGGACAGCCAGAGGTAATTCCTTCAAAATTTAAAAGTAAAATGGATGAATTAATCAATGTAAGACGGCTAAATTCGAGAATTGAACGGGGAAAAAATTTAAGTCATGGTCTTACGATTAGGTATTCTCATTTTTTTTTTTTTTACATTAATCGTAAATCTCTCTTCTCCTGTGAGCGATGATCATCGAAAAAAACTAAAAGACTATTGGGAACATACTTGTATATTTATTTGATTCTTTTTAAAATGTATAGGGCTCTTATTACAAACAAGGGAGCAAACCGCTCGGAGGTAGGGAGAAAGCTCTTTGGAACGACTTTATAATCCACAATAGCGTTGAAAATTTTGTCACCATAAATCTCTCACAGTAGCCTCCAAAGGTAAACGCTGGCTCTGAGAATAAAGAGGAATGGTGTTGGGGAGAAAAAAAAAAGCCTTTTGAAGCTCTCTAAAAGAGGGTGCGAGAAAGAAAGCGAGGGCGAAACGTTCGATTCGATCGTGAACGTATTTTGAATACTTGAAAGCCGGGGGATAGAAATATCACAAATACCCCTATCGTATAGTATTTTCTATGCATATCTCGCAGGTCTGAGAAAAAAAGCAGGTGCATTAGTCAAAGCGTTTGGTAAGATCATAAGTACGGAAGCAGATACCCAATTCTTGCTCTTAGTGCGCACAAATAAGCGAAGCGTTTCCCATCCCATACCTTCCATCGTCCTTTTGAAGATGAATCAACTCAAAAGAGAAACCCTGAATTGCTATACTTTCTGGGTCAGCTTGCCATTGATCGAGGTCGGAAAGTGTCTCTCTTTCTGATGACCCAGCGATGGCTGGTAAATTGCGACAGAAACGATGTCTCATCCATTGAACCCACGAAAAAGAATCAATCCAGCTAGTTACACGATGTATCTTTGAAAAATAAAAAAAATATATACGAATTTTAAAATTTTTTATTTTTATTTGACATGGTGTCAACAATTATTTTAGAACCGATATCACAACCAAATCTAGAGTAACCCCTTTGCCCCTAATTCAGTCAAAAACTTCATCGGCTGTCTTCAGAGTATTGCATCACAAAATTTAAAGGGGGTTTTGGGAGACTCGGAAACTTCAGCAGAACAAATATATATCTATAATGAATTAGTTACAGAAAACAATTCAATTTTGCTGCAGAACTTAAGAAGAAAAGTATTTAATGTGTTTCCGAAACGACGAATAATTTCGGAGTAAATTGAACTTATAGAAGATATGAAGGACTTAGAACATCCCCTCCCCCCCCCCCATGCGAGCAAGCTGTATGTTTGGATAGTATTGGGCGTTGCGCAGTGCAGTGAGAAGAAAGCTCCAAAATTGCTTTAGGCAGCTTTACTCGGCAAATTATCGAGTTATTTAAAAACTGAAAAAAACACCAATTTCTTTCGTGGATAGGAAGAGATTATTGTATTTTCAATTGCTTACGGTATCTCAATTTTTGACCGAGAAATTCTGTCCCCGTGAAAAATTATTCAGGACAGGATTTTTCAGTCAAAAGAGGTTGTTTCATCGCCCATAAGGAATGGGCTGAGAATGGATTTCCTTCATTTTTTCAGAGCTGATAGAGCTATTCTTGGGGAGTCTAAAACTGGCCTATTTTTATTTTTGCCTCTTAGAACAGGGGGGGGGGGCGGGGGTCAAAGGTAAAACGGTTTTTCGGCCATAACTTTTGAACGGTTGAAGATATTAAAACGAACTTTTTTTTAATCGAAAGATCTTTTAAAGACCTATCTTTTGATGTGTATGATATTTCAAAAATATTGAATTTCAGTTGAATTGTTGCATTTCAAAATTTTGGAAATTCCAAAAAATTAGTTTTTGGGTTTTTTTTATATGGAGATCGCACTGAGGAAAACAAAGAACTGTTTCAAAGAAAGCCCTTTTTTCACCGGTTAAAATGAGCTAAAGTTCGTTTTCGGGAAATGATTTGTTTTTAGTTATGAATTTTTTAAAATGTCAAAAAGCGCTATTTTTGGGGTTTTCAGCGGCAGCGACGAGGCCGAAAAAAATCATTTCTCCGCATGTGGTGAACTAAATTCAATGAAAATCGGTATCTGAGGGTTTTTGAGGTCGCAGATTTCAATTCTGCCGTCAGATTTGAAGAATTGTGAAATCCAAGATGGCTGCCGACCCTATATACTCGGCAGCCATCTTGGATTTTACAATTCTTCAAATCTGACGGCAGAATTGAAATCTGCGACCTCAAAAACCCTCAGATACCGATTTTCATTGAATTTTGTTCACCACATGCGGAGAAATGTTTTTTTTGGCCTCGTCGCTGCCGCTGAGAACCCAAAAATAGCGCTTTTTGACACTTTAAAAATTCATAACTCAAAGACAAATCATTTCCCGAAAACGAACTTTAGCTCATTTTAACCGGTGAAAAAAGGGCTTTCTTTGAAACAGTTCTTTGTTTTCCTCAGTGCGATCCCCATATGAAAAAAATCCAAAAAACTAATTTTTTTGGGAATTTTCCCAAAATTTGAAAAAGCAACAAATTTAACTGAAATTCAAATTTTTGAAATATCATACACATCAAAAGATAGGTCTTTAAAAGATCTTTCGATTAAAAAAAGTTCGTTTTAATATCTTCAACCGTTCAAAAGTTATGGCCGAAAAACCGTTTTACCTTTGACCCCCCCCCCCCCCCTGTTCTAAGAGGGCAAAAAAAAAAATAGGCCAGTTTTAGACTCCCCCAAAAATAGCTCTATCAGCTCTGAAAAAATGAAGGGAAAACCATTCTCAGCCCATTCCTTATGGGCGATGAAACAACCTCTTAAAGTTTCCCCGAGAATTCGAAAAAGCAATCTCTTCCTTCACTAAAAAAAAAAATGATTGTTATTTATTTTTTTCAGTTTTTAAATGTCTCGATAATTTGCCGAGTAAAACTGCCTAAACCGATTTTAGAGCGTTTTCTCACTGCATGGTGCGTCGCGCGGCCAGTTTGTCAAGTAGATTTTTTTCCTGACTCTTATGACTCGTAACATCAAACTTTAAAAATGTCATATTTTACCAATTCGTAGATAATAACTATTTAAAAGCAAAAAAAAACTTCCGTCAAATTTTCTAAGTCTCAAAATTCTCTTTCAAAATCTTGTCATTCGCAATGTTCTACAGATCACGGCTTCTTCCGGTAGCGATTCAATTTTTCGACTAATAATTTTTGGGGCGGCTAAGCGTAAATTAAACGGTCGTGAAGACGA
>VMOF01000388.1:16970986-17011075 GCA_011764245.1 Trialeurodes vaporariorum
TGAATGAACACGGAAAAAAAAAGAATGGTGAAATTTTACCATTCGCATAGCTGATTTTGGCCCCAACCAGAGTTAAGATAAACTTGACCAGAGTTATGGAACATTTGACGAGGTATCAATTGAAATTGACCTGATTCCTGGTAAAATGTTCCATAACTCTTGGTCAAGTTTATCTTAACTCTGGTAGGGGCCAAAATCAACTATGCGAATGGTAAATTACACCATTCTTTTTTTTCCGTGAACCACAAAGAAACCAAGGTTCAATTGCCTTTTGACAACGCCTGAAGTAACTTATCAGGTGCTTTCCGTGTAAGAAGTCTTCAAACCTGTATATCGTATTGACTGAAACCGGAGTTCCGAGCGTAATCATTTGGTGTGACTACATGGTGTGAGGTCACTGCAGTCTGCAACTACCGTTATTCGACCTATATTTTATTGGTTAGTTAAACATTCCGACTCATCGGAGTTGGTTTTGCCTATCCATCTAATTGAAGGCGCTTGACAAAATACTGAGCCCAAATGTCAACAATTTAGGGTCGATTGTCATGTTTGCAATCAGAAATTGAAATTGTGTGAGAAAGGTCGAGTCACGGAAACAATGACGGCTCGCATAATTTGGCAACAATGTTTTCCCTCCATTTGAATCTGTGTACAGTCGGCAAATTAAAGAATGTCAGTCGATTCTATAAATTTTGGTTCATAAGTGAGCTACCAACACTCAACAGTACTTAATTCGCCGACTGTGCAACACTCATTTGTTGGTGAGGCATTACTCTACTATCGAATCGGCTGTTTTACAAACGATCAAAGAAAGGAAAAACATTGTTGCCAAATGAGCTGAACTCGGGATTGAAAGCTTGGAGGTCTATACATATCCAGAATGCATACCCGGTACTAAAGTAAGATCGCTTGCATCTCCACCCCAACCCTTTGGCAGTTCGGCTTTTGGACTGGGTTGGAGACAGGGCTGCCGTTTTGCGTATAATCAATGCTATTATTCAATTCACCGATGATTCCACCGGTTGAGAAAAGATTACACAGTTCAGTTCAGTGCATGACTGTAATAAACTAAAATACTCGCATCTGTAATCTTTTCTCAACCGGTAGAGTCGTCGATGACTTTAAAAAACTTGCGGATATTTTAATTAATCAACGGAGTTTCCACCGATTAAGGAAAGATTACAGATCAGAGTATTTTCGTGCATTACAGTCATACACTGAACTGAACTGTGTAATCTTTTCTCAACCGGTGGAATCATCGGTGAATAGTAAAATAGCATTGATTATACGCAAAACGGCAGCCCTGGTTGGAGATGTAAGGAGGCTAAAACGAAGGAAAACCTACGAGCTTTCGACCCCCCATTTCATGAAAATCTAAATTAACGGAAAGTTCTGGCCGCGGCCGTTGGGAACTTTCTATTATGTTAGGTGTAAATTGGAAAAAAAATGAATTTCCAATATTTCTTTGATAAAACTTTCAGGGGTTTTTCCCATTTTTTCCTTCTTTAACCATATTATTCTTTCACCCTTTCTAAACTTCTATTTTATTACTCTCCTTACATTTTGATCCTCACTTATTAGTTTCAGACCTCATTCACTTTCTCCATGTAATGCAGTGGCGCGCGTAGCGTGCTATTTGGCAACATTGCAATCCGTTCATTTAAACCCATTGAGAAGATCGAACTATTGGATGTTCGGTGAACACCTGCGCATTCGATTCGCATTTTTACAGGGGTTTAAATGGACGCAATGCAAAGTTGCCAAATTCTGCGCTACGCCACTGATGTAATGCCGAGATTCTCTCTCCGTTTTCCCCCTTATCTTTATCTTGCTTCAGTTAGTTTCTTGCTTGCATTATTAATCTTTCTATTGTTGTATTGTTTCATTCTAAAAATGGCTGTGGATATTTATATGTTACGTACCTACTATAGGTACGATTTAAGTTAAAAACTTTAAAGACCATTAACAGTCTGAAATTATTTTAAATAACTTAAATCTGTGTTATTGCAATAATAATAATAATAATAATAATAATAATAATAATAATAATAATAATAATAATAAAAAAAATTCTATACGGATGAGCACACCCATTGTAACATTGGTCCCTCCATTGGAGAACGCCTCGCGATTGTTGGATCGGGTATTTTTTTCAGATCCAGCGGGCCGATCATTTACTTCATCGGTAAATCGATCGTTATAACTGTCTGCGAGTGATTCTATTGGTCAAAAATTGTAAAACTTGGCCGTTGCTATGGTAACCATCGTTACGAGTCTCGTTTTATAAAGGCTACTCATGAGTAACCTTTAAAAAACGGACACTATGACGATGGTTACCAAAGCAACGGCTAAGTTTTACAATATTCGACCAATAGAATCACTCATACACACGACAGTCTTATCGATCGGTGTAACGATGAAGTAAATGATCGGCCCGCAGGTTGTAAAATTCGCTTTTTGAAAGCCTTTATTCAATGGATTTGGATCAAGAGGGATGAGGGAGAGAGGAACTGATACAGAGAGTGAGAGAGATGGAGAGGGTATGATACAGAAAGTAAGAGAGAGAGAGAGAAAGGTATATACGAGAGCCGACTAAATCGGGCAACGAGCCATAGCAACTTACGAGCTGTTGGCGGGCACGGATTATCGCGTGGTA
The DNA here is from genome assembly GCA_011764245.1 of Trialeurodes vaporariorum. Classification (NCBI taxonomy): domain Eukaryota; kingdom Metazoa; phylum Arthropoda; class Insecta; order Hemiptera; family Aleyrodidae; genus Trialeurodes; species Trialeurodes vaporariorum. Next base: position 16,973,643 of record VMOF01000388.1, read on the forward strand.
TATCCCGCTTATAAAGGCACGCTAATGGTCCTACATAATTACGGCCAAGTTCGACTCCCGCCCCTTACTTTTTTGCGAATACTTCCTCGCATTACATAATTTGCCCCGAAAAAAAAATGGCGGGGGGGGGGGGGGGTGAGGATAGCCACTCGGAACGAAGTTCTACCCCTCAATTGAAGTTATTTATTCGGTCAGTGGCCTAGCCGTGAAAAAAAAATGAGAAAAAAAAAGAAGGAAAAAAACCCGGAGAGATTAAAACAGCTGAATGAATAAAAAGTGTTTCATTCTATCCAGTTTTATGTTCAATTCCGCGAACAGACAGGGTATAATAGTTGAATAATGTTTCCTTCTCCTCTCCCCCCTTCTCCTCCTTACCTTCTTCTTCCTCCTCTTCCTCCTCCTCCTCTCCTTCACTCGATAGTCAGTACGCTCGACTTTTATCTAATTAGACGTTTTGAATAATGCGCAATTTCGCTGGCTGAAATTGCAAGCCTTAGAGTGAATTTTAAATTAAATTTTGTTTCCAATAATTTACCTTCAATATAGGAACACTTAAAATACAGTGCATGGGAGCAGCAGCAGGCGTTACTGAAAAAAATTACTTGTATTGAGCGTGCGAAACTCGGAAGCTCCAGGCAATCATTCGACTCCATGAAGACGCCACACTTGATCTTTCAGTGACTTCATCTGAAAATCCTAAGTTTTGCAACCGGACACGGAAAAAAAAGATTAGTAAAAATAACCATACGGATACCTGATTTTGGCACCTGCTAGATGTTATAGTAAACTTGACTAGAAGTATGGAACATTTACCGATACTTTTAGTAAATTTGACATGCAATCAGGTAACATCACCTAGTATCTAGTCAAAACATAGTATACTTCTGGTTAACATTACCATGACATCTAGCAGGTGCCAAAATCAGGTATCCGTATGGTTATTTTCACCGTAGTTTTTTCCGTGGATGACATAAAACCCGTTCAGGGTTCTCGCCCGATTCAGGATTATCAGAACAGTCAGTGGTGTATAGCATATGCAATCTGGCAATGTTGATAAGTATCGATTTAAACCCATTAAAAAGGCGAAAATCCAAGGTGCATTTATTATGCACCTAAAACTTCGATATTTTTCTAGATTTAAATGGAAAAAAACTGCAACGTTGCCGAATTTGTCCACGGAAAAAAATTTACGGTGAAATTAACCATACGATGGCTGATTTTGGCACCTGCTAGATGTTATGGCAATGTTAACCAAAAGTATACTATGTTTTGACTAGATACTAGGTGATGTTACCTGATTGCATGTCGAATTTACTCAAAGTATCGGGAAATGTACCATACTTCTGGTCAAGTTTACCATAACATCTAGCAGGTGCCAAAATCAGCTATCGTATGGTTAATTTCACTAATCTTTTTTTTCCGTGTCGAAAGAACTCAATAATGGAAAAATAGTAAAAAATCTATACAGTGTCCATACCATAGACGCCGGCACATTCAACTATATAAACGTCAAATCATCCATGTATGGCCAATACTATTTGACATTTTTAGGGTTTTTTTTCTTAAAGAAAAAAAAATACCATCTGAGAAGTTGAAAAACTAAACAAATTAAAGTTTTTGGTCTAGCAAAATTAAAATTCCAAAATTGGGTTTTGAGTAAAATAGGTCTATAAATTTACAGCGCGATTTGGTCCTATAGAAGCAACACGTGTGTCATTGACGACCCAATGAGTATACATATACGGGTTAAAATCACCACCATTAATTCATTAACCCTTTATGGACCAAGCCCGAGTATACTCGATTTTCTTAGATAGTCTATTCCACATTTTTTCAGTCCTCATTCCGGATAAACTCGAATATCGACGAAAACACTTACAAGAAAAGGCTTCGTTTGGGCGCCTTCAATTCGTTGTAAAGGCAATTCCAACTCCCACGAGTACGAACAGTTAACTACCTTCCCTGAGTGGCGTTCTTTTTAACTAACCTGCAGGTCTGTAATGGGTTAATGCGTACATTAGTACATTTATATACATATAATAGAAACTGGCGTTTGACCGCCGTTCTGGGACTCATTATTATAGTTTCTGGTAACTATGAAGATATATTACCGAAATCTGAAGGTTACAAAGATTCAAAGATTTTCCAACGAAGAGCTTTCAGATTCCCCGTTTTATGAGGGGAACCAACTAAGTATAACCCCTAAAATATATAGACAGTCAAGAACTTCAAAGTCCCACTTGAGTAACTTTTCTCAGAACGCCACTCCTAAAAGCGGAGAAGGTGCGGTTATGGTTACACCCTCTCCGTTTCCAGGCTTACACTGTACACTGCTTAGCGCTCGTTTCATAATCACCTGCAAAAACGCATCTATCACTTGTCCCAAACTCCTACCCCTGCCCTGCCCTTCCACACAATTCTCATGCGCACTACACTCATCAGCGTCGAACGAGTGCAAAACGAGCGACATGATTGAGTGACAAATTATATCACGGTTTAAATGTTTACATCCAACAATCGATCTAGGGAACTTGTGGAAGGGGGAGCTGGATGAGGAGAGGGGCTTTTGTGCCATGAATCGAATGTCGATTCGATTTATTTCGCATGAATGGAGCTCCATTGAAAACTTCACCACTTAAATCCCCTCTCATTAATTAAATCTCTCCATTTATTAATGTGCGTTGCGTCTCGTCTCGGCCATCTCTCTCTCTCTCTCTCTCTCTCTCTCTCTCTCTCTCTCTCTCTCTCTCTCTCTCTCTCTCTCTCTCTCTCTCTCTCTCACTCTCTCTCACTCTTTACATCTGCCTCTCTCTCACTCTTTACATCTGTCTCTCTCTCTCTCTCTCTCTCTCTCTCTCTCCTCTCTCTCTCTCTCTCTCTCTCTCTCTCTCTCTCTCTCTCTCTTTCTCTCTCTTTCTCTCTCACTCTTTACATCTGCCTCTCTCTCTCTATCGCATATCATAAATAAACTTCTATCTCTCTCCAATCCGTATCGTATAAACAAGCCGCGGCCGTCTGTTTACGTTGGAAGAGGCCAAATCCCGTTCGTACGACTGTGGCCGTTTGCCTCGGCCAGGCAGGGCCTGTGCATTTATTTTTTGTTTGGCGGCGGCGGCCGGCCGGTGCGGTGGCTTTGTTTGTTTATTTAAGGATTGATGGCTGCTGACTGTTACCAAATTTAAAGCTGTTACTTTTAAGTATGTGAGTGAGTCCAGCGCGGCGCTCCTACGCGATTCGGCGTTGCCAAGCTCAAGAACCATTGACTAATGCAGATCAAGTCACAACGTATCGTTTTGAATAATTCGATCAACCGGACTTTTCGGTCATGTAAAGCATAACAACCATCAGTATATAGATCGGGAATAAAATGTTTGACCCTTGGGAGTCCATGTGGTTTGACCAACGTATAGTATTAAGGGAGGGCGGGTGGGATGGGGGGAGGGAAGTCGAAAAGACCCCAAACTGTTTTTCACCGTGGAAGCTTCTTTTTTTATTATTATTATTATTTTTTTTTTTTATTTTAAGTAAACACTATTGATGAATGTTTCGAGACAATTTTTCAACATATATCACAAGCTTTTGGATGATATTTATTGCCATTTTTCGAAAAAAATGGCAAATCCAAAAATAAATTCAACCAATTGAAAAAATATTGTGTAACTTGTCGGGTTTTTCTGTAATTTGCATTTAAATATGAAGAATTGAACTTGAAAAGACACACAATTTCCTTTGTAGCATCTAATGAACAGGTTTCGATAAAAAGTTGAACAAGCCTAAAAAACCTAGTATAACAAGTCTGATAAAATCTACAATCGTTGTCCAAAAACGTGGAAATTGGTATGAATATTGGCTACGTTAGTACCTGATGTCATGAAGTTCCAAAATTTAGGTTGTGAAAGTGAAAGTTTTATGCGTAAAAACTGTCTTGGGGGTAATTCCAGACACCCCCCGCCCCCGGGCTCACAAATAAGTAGGTAACAAATAAAGGAGGAGTGTCAATAAGGCTGGTTTTTGACCCCAAAAGTGGTCAAAATTTAAAATGGTCTAAAAGCTCGTGTAGAATAGAACTTCTTACTCATAAAGTCTTATATTTTTTAGTTTCAAGAGGTGTTTACTGATTATTTGAACTCAAATGGCAAACCCAAGCACCTCAAAGTTTAAAGCACCTATTATTTAAATACGAGCCGGACATATTTCGGTGACTATTTCAGTACGTTACTCATTTTTAGTAGCCTAATAACATATCTAAAGGAGAAAACCGAATTTCCATTGTCCGGCTCACACCTAAAATTCAATAATTTAACAAAAAATAGGGCGAAAAACACAAAACCGACCCACTTTGAGCTGGTAAAATACGACATCTAAGTTCAAATAACCCGTAAACACCACTCAAACCTAAAAACATATAAGCCTTTGAGAGTAAGTAGAGCCATTTTTCATTAACTTTCAAACCATTTTAAATGTTGACCATTTTTGGGGTCAAAAACCGGCCTCATTAACACTCCTTTATAAAACTAAACGAAAACAAATTCTCCGCAAGCTTGTTGAATCAACATACTTACATTAAATACGACATAATTGCAACAGTGTTAATTATGCCGTGTCCTCCGAAGTACTTTAAAAGTGAAAAGTATAACTACGTGAAAAGGAGACAAAACCAATTTTTTTACGGGCATTTAAACAAAAAGAGAAAGAATTTGAATGAGAATGCGTTATCTACGTAATCATCAATGTTCCATAGAAATAAAAAGTCCTTTGCAAAATTCGAGTTCATTCAATAGAGCGATTTAAGTATGAGCATTGAGCAGTAAAGCTGCTTGGCGTTTTAAAAAAAATTAAAAACACATTTGCCAACCCGGCGCATACTTTTCAGAAAAAGTGAATGTTTTGACGAACAATTTAAAAAAAATAATAAAAAAAAAAAAAAAAAAAAAAAAAGTGGTCAGAGCTGCAGATATTGAAGCTAAAATTTCAAGAATGTTTGCGTACCTCCAGCCATTCCGCCGCATATATCGCGCAAAAGAGCTGACAATTCAGTAGAACTAACATAAATAATAAAATGAAATAAAACTCACAGTGCACTAACATTGAAAAACTTCAGAAGCGTTTACGGTGATTCTTTCTCCCATCATCAAAGGCTTGTGACAAATGTTGTGGTGTGAAGGGAGAGAGAACCTCCGGAAACGCGTCTGAAGTTTTGATCAATGTTAGTGCACTGTGAGTTTTATTCGATTTGATTTGGCCTTAATGTTTATGTTAAAATCGTGTGCTGCACTCCTCCTTTTGAATGGATTTACCACCAGGTTATACTAAAACAAATCAATGTTTGCTCGCTCAAAGTAAGAGTGGGTAGTTACCTATTCCTACACCAGAGTGCTGATTTGCATACAAAATTAACTGAAGGCGCTCGAGGAAATATCAAATGTTAAAAATTTGGAAATGTAATTAATGTGAATAAAAAATTAAAATTGTGTGAGGCACATCTAGTCACAAAAATGAATATACTCGCTAGTGGCGTGGAAAAGGTTATTCAGTAAAAATACTAACCTCATCACTCAGCACTCACTCAACTTAACTAATTGTAGTCTACGAGTGAATGATGATTTCTTGAACCAACAGTTACTCAGTGAGGGCTGTAACTATAAATGTCAATATGATTCAAATTGCCCATAATGGCATCCAAATCCTGAAAAGTATAGCCACTAAGTTGGCAAATTTCTCCGACTTTAGAATTCAAAGCTATGTGCTGCTAGGCTTTTGAAATCGTTCAATTATGCACACATTTTGTTACTACCTTCTTTTTTTGGACCATCGATTAAGACCCGCGTACATGAAAAAAATCAAAAATGTTGTTTTTTCTGGACAGCCATACTGGACAGCCAGAGGTAATTCCTTCAAAATTTAAAAGTAAAATGGATGAATTAATCAATGTAAGACGGCTAAATTCGAGAATTGAACGGGGAAAAAATTTAAGTCATGGTCTTACGATTAGGTATTCTCATTTTTTTTTTTTTTACATTAATCGTAAATCTCTCTTCTCCTGTGAGCGATGATCATCGAAAAAAACTAAAAGACTATTGGGAACATACTTGTATATTTATTTGATTCTTTTTAAAATGTATAGGGCTCTTATTACAAACAAGGGAGCAAACCGCTCGGAGGTAGGGAGAAAGCTCTTTGGAACGACTTTATAATCCACAATAGCGTTGAAATTTAGTCACCATAAATCTCTCACAGTAGCCTCCAAAGGTAAACGCTGGCTCTGAGAATAAAGAGGAATGGTGTTGGGGAGAAAAAAAAAAGCCTTTTGAAGCTCTCTAAAAGAGGGTGCGAGAAAGAAAGCGAGGGCGAAACGTTCGATTCGATCGTGAACGTATTTTGAATACTTGAAAGCCGGGGCATAGAAATATCACAAATACCCCTATCGTATAGTATTTTCTATGCATATCTCGCAGGTCTGAGAAAAGAAGCAGGTGCATTAGTCAAAGCGTTTGGTAAGATCATAAGTACGGAAGCAGATACCCAATTCTTGCTCTTAGTGCGCACAAATAAGCGAAGCGTTTCCCATCCCATACCTTCCATCGTCCTTTTGAAGATGAATCAACTCAAAAGAGAAACCCTGAATTGCTATACTTTCTGGGTCAGCTTGCCATTGATCGAGGTCGGAAAGTGTCTCTCTTTCTGATGACCCAGCGATGGCTGGTAAATTGCGACAGAAACGATGTCTCATCCATTGAACCCACGAAAAAGAATCAATCCAGCTAGTTACACGATGTATCTTTGAAAAATAAAAAAAATATATACGAATTTTTAAATTTTTTTATTTTTATTTGACATGGTGTCAACAATTATTTTAGAACCGATATCACAACCAAATCTAGAGTAACCCCTTTGCCCCTAATTCAGTCAAAAACTTCATCGGCTGTCTTCAGAGTATTGCATCACAAAATTTAAAGGGGGTTTTGGGAGACTCGGAAACTTCAGCAGAACAAATATATATCTATAATGAATTAGTTACAGAAAACAATTCAATTTTGCTGCAGAACTTAAGAAGAAAAGTATTTAATGTGTTTCCGAAACGACGAATAATTTCGGAGTAAATTGAACTTATAGAAGATATGAAGGACTTAGAACATCCCCTCCCCCCCCCCCCATGCGAGCAAGCTGTATGTTTGGATAGTATTGGGCGTTGCGCAGTGCAGTGAGAAGAAAGCTCCAAAATTGCTTTAGGCAGCTTTACTCGGCAAATTATCGAGTTATTTAAAAACTGAAAAAAACACCAATTTCTTTCGTGGATAGGAAGAGATTATTGTATTTTCAATTGCTTACGGTATCTCAATTTTTGACCGAGAAATTCTGTCCCTGTGAAAAATTATTCAGGACAGGATTTTTCAGTCAAAAGAGGTTGTTTCATCGCCCATAAGGAATGGGCTGAGAATGGATTTCCTTCATTTTTTCAGAGCTGATAGAGCTATTCTTGGGGAGTCTAAAACTGGCCTATTTTTTTATTTTTGCCCTCTTAGAACAGGGGGGGGGGGGCGGGGGTCAAAGGTAAAACGGTTTTTCGGCCATAACTTTTGAACGGTTGAAGATATTAAAACGAACTTTTTTTTAATCGAAAGATCTTTTAAAGACCTATCTTTTGATGTGTATGATATTTCAAAAATATTGAATTTCAGTTGAATTGTTGCATTTTCAAAATTTTGGAAATTCCAAAAAATTAGTTTTTTGGATTTTTTTCATATGGAGATCGCACTGAGGAAAACAAAGAACTGTTTCAAAGAAAGCCCTTTTTTCACCGGTTAAAATGAGCTAAAGTTCGTTTTCGGGAAATGATTTGTCTTTGAGTTATGAATTTTTAAAGTGTCAAAAAGCGCTATTTTTGGGTTCTCAGCGGCAGCGACGAGGCCGAAAAAAATCATTTCTCCGCATGTGGTGAACTAAATTCAATGAAAATCGGTATCTGAGGGTTTTTGAGGTCGCAGATTTCAATTCTGCCGTCAGATTTGAAGAATTGTGAAATCCAAGATGGCTGCCGACCTCTATATACTCGGCAGCCATCTTGGATTTCACAATTCTTCAAATCTGACGGCAGAATTGAAATCTGCGACCTCAAAAACCCTCAGATACCGATTTTCATTGAATTTAGTTCACCACATGCGGAGAAATGATTTTTTTCGGCCTCGTCGCTGCCGCTGAGAACCCAAAAATAGCGCTTTTTGACACTTTAAAAATTCATAACTCAAAGACAAATCATTTCCCGAAAACGAACTTTAGCTCATTTTAACCGGTGAAAAAAGGGCTTTCTTTGAAACAGTTCTTTGTTTTCCTCAGTGCGATCCCCATATGAAAAAAATCCAAAAAACTAATTTTTTGGAATTTCCAAAATTTTGAAAATGCAACAATTCAACTGAAATTCAATATTTTTGAAATATCATACACATCAAAAGATAGGTCTTTAAAAGATCTTTCGATTAAAAAAAAGTTCGTTTTAATATCTTCAACCGTTCAAAAGTTATGGCCGAAAAACCGTTTTACCTTTGACCCCCCCCCCCCCCCCCTGTTCTAAGAGGGCAAAAATAAAAAATAGGCCAGTTTTAGACTCCCCAAGAATAGCTCTATCAGCTCTGAAAAAATGAAGGAAATCCATTCTCAGCCCATTCCTTATGGGCGATGAAACAACCTCTTAAAGTTCCTCGAGAATTCGAAAAAGCAATCTCTTCCTTCACTAAAAAGAAAAATGATTGTTATTTATTTTTTTCAGTTTATAAATGTCTCGATAATTTGCCGAGTAAAACTGCCTAAACCGATTTTAGAGCGTTTTCTCACTGCATGGTGCGTCGCGCGGCCAGTTTGTCAAGTAGATTTTTTTCCTGACTCTTATGACTCGTAACATCAAACTTTAAAAATGTCATATTTGACCAATTCGTAGATAATAACTATTAATAGCAAAAAAAAACTTCCGTCAAATTTTCTAAGTCTCAAAATTCTCTTTCAATATCTTGTCATTCGCAATGTTCTACAGATCACGGCTTCTTCCGGTAGCGATTCAATTCTTCGACTAATATATTTTGGGTCGGCTAAGCGTAAATTAAACGGTCGTGAAGACGAGAATATCATACAACTCCTGAAGATAGGCCAACCGCAAAACCTACCTCAACGAAATGAGGCGTTGCGGGTGGCCTATACCTAAGACAAAATCTAAAAAATTATCTCATACATTAATTCTGCCCACAACTGCACCAGTTAGTCTCTTGACAACCGACATATTTCTACTAGATTTAAAGATCAAAGATGAGATATATTGCGATCAGTGGCGTCGCGTGCAATTTGGCAACAATGTATTCTATCCATTTAAACTCATGTAAAAGATCGAATTCAGGGGGTGCACAGTGCACAAGGAAAATTCGATATATTTAATGAGTTTAAATGGAGCAGTTGCATTGTTGCCAGATGGCACGCGACACCACTGATTGCGATTGTGCTATCCAACAACAAGAACCACAGTTCCCCCCTCTTTAATTCAGTTTTTGTGTAAACCACACAAATTCTAATTGTATAGTTGGTTGAAATACAAATTACCAAAGTATCGATCGAAAAGTTTCCACAGAGGAAAAGTTTGTATCCTAGCACCTGCTGTTAAAACTCCACTTGAGTTTAAACTTTTCTCCTCTGCCGCAGAATGCATTAATCTGAGTCGTTGATATGTGTGCCCATATTCTCAAGTTATGGGCGCTTCACGCTTGTAGGATTTAAACATGCGAGAGAAATCTTCTCTGTAGAGCTGAAGTTATGATCTATGAGAAACTCGGTGCGATGCTGACGCTACGCACATTGACAACATGTCAAATGGAGGGGGAGAACACGTTGAACTTGTAACAAACCCTCCCTGGCAGACGGAGATTAAATTAGGAGGGTTATAACCAAAAACGGAGGGGGAGAGTTCCTTCCGCGTTGTTTTCACGTAATGTATACATAAAGTAAAAACAAAAATGGATCGTCTCAATGGGGCTGTGGCAAACTTTTGCTTCAAAATCAGCTTGTGCTTATTTTTACCCGGTATTTTACCTAATGTTCCTAGTCTAATTTGAAAGGAGCCTGCAGTATATTTATGCATGGACGATGGATCTAAATGGGTATTTTTGGATATCGTATATGAATCTGTATAGATGGAAACAATTACATCCATAAAAATCCATTCGATATCGATACAAATCAATACTATATCCCTGGTAAAAATGGTCCATGCTGGTCCATATAAAGTTGCATGGTCACCCATGCAGGTCCATGCACACTCTTATGGGGCCGCAACCCGCATAGACCTCCGTGCACACCCCTTTGGCTGTCCATGGACCTTCATGGATGTCCATGACATTTTGCATGGACCAGCATGGATGTCCATGGCTGTCTATGAAGGTTCATGCAGGTCCGTGTCCCAATATACCATGTATGGACCGACATGGACCATTTTTACCAGGGATCGGTATTGGTTATGGATCTATATGGACCATTTTTACTAGGGATCGGTATTGGTTATGGATCTATATGGACCATTTTTACTAGGGATCGGCATTGGTTATGGATCTATATGGACCATTTTTACTAGGGATAGGTATCGTTGTTTTTGCTGAATGGTTCACGGAAAAAAAAGATTAGTGAAAATAACCATACGGACACCTGATTTTGGCACCTGCTAGATGTTATGGTAAACTTGACCAGAAGTATGGTACATTTACCGATACTTTGAGTGAATTCGACATGCAGTCAGGCAACATCACCTAGTACCTAGTCAAAACATACTTCTGGTTAACATTACCATAACATCTAGCAGGTGCCAAAATCAGGTATCCGTATGGTTATTTTCACCGCAGTTTTTTTCCGTGTTTCTACCCGTAGGAAAAGTGTAGAGAGGCCCTTCCGAAAAATACTTTGGAAAAATTACTGAAGAACTGAACTGACAGAAGGAAGATTAGTCGGCTTTTCTCGCATTAATCAAACGTGAACTTCAGGCCAACTTTTTTTTTATGTGATTCGCGTAACTCGGTGAGAATTACATAATTGGAGTGAGCGAATCGTGAACCTCGCGTCTGGTGCACCGATGAACAGGACCGTTGCGACGCAACGGTGCACTGGCCGCGCGGCGCGGCAGCCCGACAACCCTTCCGCTCCCTCGCCAAATCATCAGTGGTGATTGATTAAAGTGGTTTATTTGACTGAAAAAATAGGCCTCCAGAAATAAACGGACGCGGCTCAAAAGCAAATCCATCACACCATCCAACATCCCACCAGTTCCAACATTCTGCGAATTGGAGCCCTGAAAACGTTGCGCTGATGTCCAACTAAAGTGGAAGGGGGAGGCGGGCGAAAGAGGGAGAAAGCCAGAGAAAGATACGCTCTGCCTCGATGCCCCCTCCCATCGATCGCCGACTGGCTGAGGTGCCCCAATTGTTGCAGTCACAGAAAACATTAATTACCCCCCCCCCCCGATTCTTTTCGTACCACACACCTTCGTCATTTGTAAACAGATCGACCTCCTACCAACCACGATCTCGAAAACGATTTCTTTTTGCCGTCTTTACCAGATTAAACTGAAGCCTAGGAGTAATTAGGCTTAGAGCTCCCTGAACAAGAGAAATCTGTTTGAAAATACAGCCCAGGAGCGGCTCGCGCAGTTAAACAGTTAAAATCATCAGTTTCAATGTTTCATCCTCATTTCAAAATAAAATAAAATTCGACCCGTGAAGAGACTACAGTGGCCTCCATTTGATTTCGATTTTTGTCACAGGTTGAAATGGGAGGGGGGGGGGGTTGTCGATACATTATAATTGCACTATAGCGGTCGCTGATGCAATGATGGCTGGCGCGTACAAGTTAGCATCAATGTTTTTCCTCCGTTTGATTCTACATGAAACAATCGATCGATAGTGAAGCAAGCGCTTCGCCAACAATCGATAGTTGTACACGAGTTTAATAAAGGAAAAAGACTGTGGCAAAATTGAAAGAGATCCACCACTACATTAATAGTCAGATGTTCGTTGATTGCTCAATGAGTAGCTTGTTAATGGGTCTTTTGCACATTTTTTCCTCGCAGCAATATGATTAATATGAAGCCTGAAAATTCCAATGATTTTCGAAAATAATAAGGAAAAAACATCGATAAACTCACCATTTGTGTAAGAACCTTCAATACATGATCGTAAAGTGGTAAATACCTTTTTACGCCCCCCCCTTCTCCAAGACCCTTCACAAGACTCCTAATTTCATATTGTTTCAGTCTTCATTCCGGATAAACACGACTTTATCGATGAAAATACGTACAAGATAAGGTATCGTCGGGCGCCTTCAATGTGTCGTATAGGCAATTCCAACTCCCCCGAGTACGAATAGTTAACTACCTTCATTTATAAACGGAAGAGTCGCGTTCTTTAACGACCCGATCCTTAAAGGGTTAACCAATCAGGTCGCCCTATCTGAGGATGGATACAGGATATGTTCTCACGAAAACCATAGAAGTGACGAATCCAATCTTTTCTGGCACAATCTATAACACATCACGCATCGTAATCATAAAATGTTGGATTTTTCAATTAAATGCATTAAAATACATTGCAATTTGGTAGCTGAGTTCTTTCCATTTCTTGAAATTTCATTTTCAATATCCCAAAATCCTAATAGATAACAACGAAAACTTAAATTTACGACATTTATTATTTTTTCTCCTCATTAAAATACATTGCAATTTGGTAGCTGAGTTCTTTCCATTTCTTGAAATTTCATTTTCCGCATCCCTATAAATCCTAATAGATAACAACAAAAACTTAAATTTACGACATTTATTATTATTTTTTCTCCTCGGACCCTATATTTTAAGTATTTCGTTTCAACAGCGTGACGCTACGCTGCGTTACGATCTCGTTCAAGCGGTCACCGAGGTCGTGACAGCGAGGACGAACCGTTGTAGGCGCAATCGATTTTGTCGCTTCGAAAGGAATAAAGAGAAAAATAGCGTTTACTCGACAGGGGGCCTCAAAAGGGACAGACAACGGATCAAAACATAGCATTTTCTAGACATAACCTGGGGAGAAGTAACATAATCAAGGTTTTTTATACTGTATACAGTCAAAGACAAATCAATTTTGGTTAGCTCCTTTAGTTTTTTTTTTTTTTTTTTTAAGTATGGCATGACGCGTAGATAAATTCATTAATGTAAGTATTTCCAGGGAGCTGATCTCTTCTGACATCTTATTGGTCCTCGACTGTACGCAAGAAGTTGCGATAGCTAGTTAACGAGTTTAATCATGCATCATTAATTTTACAGCTTATTAACATGAGACAGATTACATGCACAGAAAAAAAAAAAATGCTGTCATTAAAATTGAAAAAAATAAATTCTATATAAACAAGGTATAAACATTTACATTACTGGTTGGGCAAAAAATGTATTGTCATGAGAGCAATATGCTCTACTAAACTATCAATAATATAGGTTCTATTAAACTAAAGATATACTTTGCTACATTAGCGATATCCTTTGTTAAATTAGCATTTTATCTATTAATTGCAGTTTCTGCAATTTGAAGTTTATGACCGGATTTTGGCAATGATTTTCAAATTTTAGGTAAACGGTTTTTTGTTTTTTTATACTTGGTTTTTTAATGTAAAGATCAACCGTAAAAAGCGCTTCTATAAAGAAAGTGAAGAAAATAGTTAAGGTCGAGAAAAATGCATAATTTGATCCACTGTGGGACGGAGAGAGAGAAAGAAGAGGGGGAGGAGGGATGAGAAAAGGGATATCAGTTAAAGGAATTCTATGGGTGTTTATTTCCTTTGATTCTTCCATGGGTGTTTCCCTGTTTCCGGCCGCGGTTTAGACACGCCATTTTTAATCTCAAAGGATTAGCCGCCCAGATGATTCTCTTATAAAAGCTCTCGCCTGAACGAGCTAAACTTACCGCAGCTTCAAGAGAAGCTTCACCCGGAAGGGTGGCCCAAAAAACATGGGATGTGCTTGTATCATATAGAGAACCTTAACTGAGTCATCATTCTGACTCTCAGAAAATAACGCACATGTTGTTTTATGGGCCCAGATACCACCAATCGCCTCAATTTTCGGCAGCCGGCTGCACATCAAATAGCTGGCAAGCATTCAATGGAGATTATTTATCACCTGTTGGCTGCAGAGACAAACACTCCATCCCCTATTAGAAAATAATCGATTTTCAAATGGAGACTACGGGGTCCCTTCCTGGCAGTTAGCTGGGAAACTCTCTGGTGGTGAGGGGGAGAATCTATAGGGGGTTCACAAATAAAATTTGTTTTTATTGAAAATAATTACATGGTCTGGGTAAATTTGAGATCATTTATTTTATACTTTCCCCATAAAACTGTCCCCAAAACTTTACTCAAATACCGAGTAAGGATATGCATTATATTTAACCTTAACTTTCCAAACTTTAGGAACCAGACTCATACTTGGCTGCAGCTATACGACCCCTGTTGTCGTTTTGCGTATAACTATGCGCATTTTCCCATTCATTGGAATCATAGTCTCAATGTGTAAAATATGTTTGAATTTCCCGCCAAAGTTGGAAACACTGCATGGTAAGGGGAACGAGACAATTGAGGAGCTGCTGTCTGTAATTGTTATTTAACCCTCTATAGATAAAATTGAAAAAAAAAATTTGCGTTACCGTTGCCTATGCTTACTGATGGCATTTTATAAAAACATTTCTAGCAGTACGACTTGAGTTCCTGCCAATCTGAGTTGGCTACGGTAATTATCACAAAAAACATGGCATGTAACAGTAAATTGGTCGATAAGTTGATACATGGGAGTCACCTCCATAAAAACCTGTTGAATAGAATCGCTTCTCAAGGAGTCCAATGGAACCCGAAATGAATCGATTTTTTTCTTTTTTTTTTCTGTAAGATGGGGGAGTTTAGGTGTCCTCTTTTGCCTATTAGGGCCCAACAGACGAAATAGAAGATAGAAGAAGAAAAAAATAGGTTTGTACGAAGATTATGTGTTAAAATGGTTTTTCCAACCATAACTTCGCGCATGATCGAGCATATAAAATTATGGGGGATTCCAGCCAGTCATGAGCTTTAGACCCTAGGCAACTTCACATTGCGCAAAGTCAACATTTCCGATTTTTTTTTTTTTTTTTTTTTTTTTTTTTTTTTTTTTTTTTTTTTTTTTTTTCAAATTGAACTCTAACTCAAATAAAGGGGGATGAGTCTCGCGTTCTATAGTTAGACACCGAGGCACTCAAAAGGTCTGTAGTTACGGTCTTGCGCGCAAGAATCACTTTTAGAGTCACTGATGGTTATTCGTCTCCGGAGACTTTTGCGAGGCAAGATATAAAGTAATAGGCTCTAAGCAAGTCCGAAATTCAATTTGACGCTCCACATTTTGTTCTCCTTCTCCACGGAGCCCTACAGGCTCTTCATCACTGTTCCTTTGATCTTCCGCTTTTCCTTTTCCTCGAACACAACTATTTTCCTAATTTTTCTCTTCCTGCTTTTTTAATATTGTTCGGGTCCACTGCATGGAGTTGACAAAAGCTCGTTGCATCGCGCTCTCTATCAAAAACAGAATAAGTCCAAGTCGTCATGGAAAGAGAACTTTGCGAGGATCAAAACCTAGCAATAGGTCCGTATGTCCTAAACCTATCTCATCTGAAAAAAATAATTTCTAAAGTCTAGTGAATAATATTACCAGAAGTACAAACGGTATGCGAACCGCGTAAAGTCCAGTACTTTTACCAGAAAATTATGGTTTTACTATCAGATTGATCACAGTACCAGAATTCCTTCAACATGTTCAAGAATCTACATTAAAATTACTAGAATTCTGGTAACAGTGCCATGTACCATCCCTTGCCTCGAGTCATACATCTTTGTGCTTCTACGAGTCATACATCTTTGTGCTTCTAGTAATCATTTTTTTTTTCAGCGCACATATTGTAGGAGCTTAAAGACAGTGTCTCTACTTCATTGAATTCTTATTTAATCAAGTTATTTATGAGTTACTATTGAGGCGGACTTACTTGACAATATGGTTATTAGACAGTTTTAGTGATGATCTCATCCGGTGGAAAAGTTCAATGATGGTTCCAAACTATCTCTCTCACGTAACCCCCCCCCCATTTACTGCTATCTCACTCTCGCTGCCAGAATCGTACATAAAAACAATTTTTGCGAAAATTTTCGTCAGAAATTAATTTTTCGAGTCATTTTAAAGCAATTTCAATACAAAAATAATATTGTGAAACAAAGCCCTGTATACAAATTTTGGCACTAGAAAGAGATGGATGGCTAAGCATGAGGGTCACGGGAGAGGGAGGAGTGCGAGATAGTTTAGAACGCTGCTTGAGTTTTGCCACTGCTGATTGTGACCGATGAGATTGTTGTTATTGTTCTGACAATTGACTTGCCTATACTCAGGGTATATGCAATACGCAACACACCTAATACAAGTGTTGAATGGTAATATATGTATAATGTGATCGTGAGTTGCGTATTGCATACTCTTGTTAGGTATCTCAGTCCTGCTAGTATACGTATGCAGTCATCTCCTTGAGATGTGAAGAAGAAATCTTTGGGGAATGTTTTGTAAAAATGAAAAATGTATGTTCCATCTTCACGTCAGAATTTGTATCAATAGATAAAATTAAGTTAAACTAAAAACACGAATAAGGGGAAAAAATAAAGGGGGTAGCGGCAACCTCCTCCGGGAAAGAAAAAAAGACTCACTCTGTACACATATATCGTTCAACAAAAACCAGTGCGATGTAATTGAAAATGACAATATTGCGGGTACTAGTCCAAGGCTCGGGTATCAACTGTCAGCATAATATTATGCATACTACTAGGAGCTTAGAAAATGGAGCGAACATTTACCTCGACTCGGCCCTGACAGGGATATTTCATCCACCTCCAAGTCCACACCACAGTCACACTGCCTCAGCACACTGAGCCAGAAGTCAAAAGGGTTTTTCAGCACGGGGAGGAGCAGGGCTGCCGTTTTGCGTATAATCAATGCTATTTTTCAATTCACCGATGATTCCACCGGTTGAGAAAAGATTACACAGTTCAATTCAGTGCATGACTGTAATAAACTAAAATACTCGCATCTGTAATCTTTTCTCAACCGGTGGAGTCGTCGATGACTTGAAAAAACTTGCGGATATTTTAATTATTCAACGGAGTTTCATCCGATTAAGGAAAGATTATAGATAGGAGTATTTTCGTGCGTTACAGTAATACACTGAACTGAACTGTGTAATCTTTTCTCAACCGGTGGAATCATCGGTGATTAGAAAAATAGCATTGATTATACGCAAAACGGCAGCCCTGGGGAGGAGAGCCAGCAAAGACAGCGTGCTACGGTTGAAGGAAAGTACCTGAGCTCCCTTTAAAGGTTGAGGCTGAGTACAGAAAGGAGAAAGGAGGGAGCTCAAACTCAGGTGTGTGTAGGGGGTTGCAATGGGACGTGACACCGAGATATCTACAGGGACACAAGACTGTTAGACTGTGCATAAGGCACAGAGGGGCATGACATCGAAGAGAACCACATGGACTTAACGTGATGGTGGGAAGGGTGCGGGGGTGGAGGGGGATTTGTACTGTGTCACCGAACAGGAGCGAGAACATCGATGTCTAAAAATTGATGAATGGTTTTCCGCGAAATCACTCGCGGTTGTCATACAAACTCTTTACCACCGATTCGCGGCTCTCTTCGCTCTCTCAACGCGCCCTGCCCGTTTATTCAACCTCTTAGGTTCGCATTTTTTACCCCCCCCCCTCTCTCTCTCTCACCAGTAGCGCACCGAGAGTTTCTTCATCTCTCTCTTTTCTTCATTAAAAAACGTATGTTAGACAAGGATGAACAACGGGATAAAACCCCCTCCCTCTGTCCTTTTCCTACCTATACATTCAAATGGAAAATGAGAGAGATGGAAGAGATCCTGGTTGCGCCAGTGTCTCTCTCTCTCTCTCTCTTTCCCGCCTCCTCACCTGCTGCCCATTATCCCAGCTGACTAGCTTGCTCTTCTGACTACTCTCCAGTCTCCAGCTCCGATTTCTCGACGACGCAATTACAGCTGAAAAAGCAGCTATTTTGGAACCGATTAGAGGAGACATAGAGCCATTTAATCATCCCTCTACCATCTTCACCACCACCCCCGATCCAGATAATACCTCCGCTCTGCGGCAAGCCAGTCGTCCGATGCGGTCGTCAAGAGACGAATGACGAGAGGATCAGCAGAGAGAGAATAAGAAGAAGGAGGAGGAGGAGGCGAAGAAGAAAAAGAAGAAGGGAAGTAAATTAGTAAATTAGATTTACTTATGAAAGTGTACCTGCTATTTTCCCTCCTGATTACTTAATTTACTTCACATCCCTCCGGATTTCATTTTTTATATTTATTATTATTATTATTATTTTCTTTCCTTTCATCTCTCTCTCCGGACCTTGCTCTGATGGGTATATCTAGGGCTCAGCGATTACTGTTCCATCTTATTATTCTTGCAACCAAGAGACTCTTGGTTTTGAATTTGTAAGTAAGCTGATGATAAATCTCAGAAAACGCTGACTTTTCAAGGAAGCAAACGTGAAGATGAGGCTTCGATTTCATTTCGTCGAACTTCAAACCCGAGGGACTTACGACCGTACCCTGCGGAGATTGGTTTATCCCCCCCTCTCTCTCTCTCTCCCTCCCCCCCTCTCTCTCTCTCTCTCACCTGCACTGATGCAAGGCGAGATATGTCTTATGTAAGTGTTTTATGTGTTTCAACAGTTCTGTTTCAGAGTCGAACTAAGGCAAGTAAGAGCGACTTGTCGCAATACTTCTAAATGAAATTCCAAAAAAATGAAATAGTGTGTCTCAGGTGACTTTTTTTCAGCCCTCAAAACCTTATAGCGCAGAATGCTATGGAAGCTAAAGTCAGGAAACTCCCATAAAAGCCGATGAAAAAAAGGTTGATTTGAAATGCAGAAAGAAAGAAATTACTTATGATTTAAAATTAAGAAAAATCAAAAGTCCAAATTGAAAAATCTCGGCTACTTTAATGCACAACACCTTCCTCCTGTAAAATTTTATTGCATCTTCAATAGTTCCCAAAATTAAAATAAACTCTGATAAATATTCGCAGAGAGAGCTACTCGAAAACAGCGCAAAATTTAGTCGAACGACAGCTAGAGAAGTTATTGAAAATCAGCAGGTTTATGAGGTAATTTTGAATAATTCAGAAAATATTAGGGCATAAGGCGGTACCTGCCTTGCTTGCTGGTACCGCACAAGGCTGCCGTTTTGCGTATAATCAATGCTATTTTTCTATTCACCGATGATTTCACCGGTTGAGAAAAGATTACACAGTCCAGTTCAGTGTATTACTGTAATGAGCTAAAATTCTCGCATCTGTAATCTTTTCTTAACCGGTTGAACGACTTTAAAAAACCTGCGGATATTTTAACTAAGTAACGGAGTTTCCACCGATTAAGAAAATATTACAGATCAGAGTATTTTCGTGCATTACAGTCATACATAGAACTGAACTGTGTAATCTTTTCTCAACCGCTGGAATCATCGGTGAATAGAAAGTTACCATTGCTTATACTCAAAACGGTAGTTCTGGTACCGCACTCCACTGCATGAAACAGTGGATGTGCTGTTTAGAAGAAATCTTAAGCTCTCCACAATGCCAAGATTTTGGAGAGAGCGAAAGCACATCCCCGATGTTTCTTATGCCCCACTTACGGAGATCGCCTCAATTTCTGTCAGAATAATTTCGAGCGGAATAATATTTGGCTTATACTTGTACAGAGCTCTCTATAATTATTAGAGATGCTTTCCTCTTTTGGTATTTATAGCCCCCTCTCCTCCCTCCCCCTTTCAGCGCCATCCTACACAATTCCACGGACTGTTTTGAAAACATTGCCACCACACATCGCCGCGCCGCACCTCTCCCCCCCCCTCCCCACACAGCTTTCACCAAGCATTCTCTTTCTCTCTCCTTTTCCCTGTCTCTTCTATCTCTCTCTATCTCTTTCTCTCTCTCCCACACTCCATATTTCTGTTGTTGGTTTAAAAGTGCCTCTTTAGAGTGTCGCACCTCCCCCCCCCTCCCCCTCCACCCTCCCGCCATTCCGTTAACTCTCCGTGTGCCCAAGCCGTGCGACTTTGAAGTGGTTGTGGTGCGTCGGTGTGGCTGATGTGGCTCGCGGTAGTGTTTGATTGTTATATTAAAAGATCTGCTTCGCGTGTTATCCCTTTCCGCGCTGGACATAGCTTAGCATACACCGCATTTCGCAAGACCCTCCAATCGAACGGCCAAAATATGAACCGCATGACCTTTCCTCCCTCCGACTCTTGCTGTACGCGTACACGATGAGGATATTATGGGTTCGATTCGTATAAAAGCAGACTTACAAGCCAAGAGCCGCATTTCGCAAGTCTACCGCGCCGCGCCGAATCAACACATAGTTCAGATGCGGATTGAGCGATCACATTTACATTACGAAAGCATGACATTTGAGCGAAATGATTGCATTTCGTCCGATAACTTTTGTCACCAGGAAGTAAGTTCTTCAAACTTCATGGGTATGTGTGCGTGGGCTGAGTTAACAAGCTTCCGTTATCAAGAGCAGAGTCTCTGTAAGTAGAAAGTTAAGACAAGAGGTCTGTCAACCTCTAATTGGTCACGTCTATTAGGTTCGACGAGTACCGTCACCATGCATGAATGCGAATAACACATTATTTGTTCACGCACAAAAAACCCTGCGAGTTTTTTTTTTTACCGCCAACAAATAAGGTAATCGTCGATGAAACTGATGATTTTAATCATGATGCATCTCAAGAATGTCCAAAACGCCCAAGAGAATCTTTAAAATCGCGCAAATGGATGTCGATCAATTTTAACTATAGTTTTTTCCCCCGATGACCATTCACTTTATCAGCTCTGGAAGCTTCAAAACTGTGATTTTATATAGATGAGTTTAATTTTCTCATTCCTGGCTGCCAACTCGGTCATTTCTTCTAACAGTACAAGTCCAGTGGCGGATCTAGACAATTTTTCTTTGGGGGGGGGACGCCCAATGCTCATGAAGTTTTAAATTTGAAGCGTAGCAGTAAGAAATGTTGGGCTATTTTCTGTTGGAAAAAAGGCAACATTTGAGGCTTCTAAGGGGGCACGCGCCCTCGTGCCGCCCCCTAACCCCCCCCCCCCCCCTGGATCCGCCACTGAATACGACGGTTTAGAAAAGTGAGCAAACTTTTGGTATTGTTTCAAGACCAGCTTTTGCCAAGCTTGGGAAATTCAACGAGAATGTAAGAACATCCTGCATTAGATCAAGTTATCAAAAAAAAAAAACCAAAATTTCTTGCGTATAATATTCAAGAGAATATAAATATATTATAGGATTAAATTGAGCCTCTCAATGTCAGTCAATGGGCACGAATCATCTGAATTTGGTAACTTGAGCGATTGAATTTGGATGGTTGAGAGAAGAGGTATAGTGCATGAACGACCTTGTTAACGTGAAAGGGAAAATACTGGAAAGAAGGATGATGAGAAGGGAGGAGAAGGGAGGAGAAGGGAGGAAAAGGGAGAACGAGGGAAAAGGAGAAGGAGAAATAATCTCGAGCTTCGAAGTCATCCGCCCTTTGGATTACTAGGTCGACTAACGGTGGATGCATTCCGGAGAGTAAGTCTTGTATTAGCATCGTTTTTTGACTTTCCACGGGAAGGCAAATAAAACCACGAGTTCACTCACCCGAGCCCGCATCTTATGAAGAGTCGAAAACAGCCGTCATACTAACTCTAGAATCGTGAACTTTGTCAGGATCGGCGAGCTCTGCACTGATGGGGCTCTACACTAAGAAAAAAAAGACTCTTCATTCAACAGGAAAAGTCCGCTTGTTGCCAAAAAAAATGGCCGTTATTGCGACGAAAAAGATTCTTGAAATCGCAGAACATCCTGCGTTAACGTAAGGATAACGTTCATTCCTTTTTATTTTCCTGCTGAATCAAAGGAATTTTTTTTTCTCATAGTGTTGGGAGTAAAAAGGAAATGACTCAATACATATTAATCGAGAAAGAAGGTGTCCGAGAGTCTTCTCCGGACAAATTTCGAATTTTTACTTTCATTTCGTATTTCAAGAGGTTCAAACATTCCATGTAATTTGATCGTAAAAATGTATCAATATTTCCTATTAAAAAGAGTGAACGATGGCTAATTCATACATGATTACGAAGGAGAAATACAAATTACAAATCGAGCAAGATACGAAAAGAAATTTGGGTTGGCCTCACTTGGCCTAGATTCCCTGCGTATAAAGAGAAGAGAGTTAAAACAAGTGATTTTATGGACTCCACTGTAGGATGCGATTTTGCACATTTGCTTACATGCTGAGGGCCGTTGGCGTTGCGTTGGTCTGAGTAGGCCAATATTACAAAGCTGTAGAGTTTCCAACGGTGTAATCTTTCAGTGCCTTTGCTGATCGACATTTATTAGCACTTTTGAAGATTTTTTTGGGCTGGACGCATTCTCGAGATGCGCATTTTGATTAAAATGATCAGCTTCGTCGACAACTAACTCTAATATCGGCAAAATACCGCGGGACCTTTGGAGAGAGTATAAACAAATGAGTGCAAATTGCATCCATAATGGATGCCCGTAGAGCCTAAAAATCAGTGGCCATAATCATAGAGTCCCTATATACTATGAGAGTTGCGCCATTGCTGAATCCATTTCTGATTGGCTCTCAGATTTAAGCTTTCAAGAAAGCTCCAAGAGGCAAAATGCAAATGGCGGAGGGTTTGTTTACTATTCGCGAACTCGCTTTCATTACACATTTGAAGTAACTGTTAATGAGTAAAAAAGCGTAAACAAAAAAAAAACTGAAATAACTTGAGAATGACTAAAACGAAAATACCTTGTAGAGAAGATGAAATGATGAAATTAAAGATGCGGGCTAGCCCAGTTGCGGAGATCTGCGATGAAGATGAAGAGAGACAAAATATGACGAAATAAACGATGATCTGACTAACCGAAAACGATTAATAAAAAAATTAGGAAAATAATAGCGTAACTAGAGAAAAAAGAGAGTGAATAAACGGAAGAAAAAAGAGCGGAGAAATTCTGAGTAAAAAACGGTAGCGTGATTCCGAGACACTAATAAAACCAACACTGTGGACCGGTCCCGCGGCGCGGAGAGCGGTAGCGCATGCGCGCTTGCTGTATGGCGCGAGATTTGAAAATGTTAACAGTAACAGTGACCGCGGTAATTTTTGTGCATACTCCCTCTGCTTGAATTTTATCCTGGAGAACATTATCTCTTTCAATAACAAGCGTTATTGTCGAGAATCTGAATCTAACCTATAAGAGGTAGTGAAACAGTGGCAACAGCGCAGAGGCAAATGGCCATCCGCCATTTGCAGTTTACCTCTTGGGGGCTCCATTGATCCGCTTCTTCTTCTTCATTTTGAGAGTCTTGTCGCAGCTCTCATAGTATATAGGGACTCTAGCCAATCAGAGGTTGCTAATGCGTACCCTCTTGTCACAACTCTCTTTATCTATTAAGGCCTCTAACTTATTGGCCCAACGGTATAAGCTACAGGATACACGCCATCTGTAAGATGTGGTGGCTTTGGGATAATGCAACACCTTTTATTCGTTAATAAATGTTTCTTAATTTCATTAGTATTTCATTATAGTACTCTTTAGTAGTCTTTTGACATATTTACGTCATCGCGAGGTTTCGGTTCCGTAGAATTTGATCTACTGGCCGTGTCTATTCCTAAAATTCTGTAGTTTATGAGAAACAAACTCTCCATAAAGATTCCGCCTCTCGCCAGCCCGCAAGTCGCAACCTCCCTTCCGACACCCTTTTCCTCGGAATCCCCGACACTTTCAGTCCAACACCCTCTCTCTTCTCTACCCTACCCATCTGCAGACATCTCACCGCAGACAGTTCCGGATCCTCGAGGCTTTATCAAACATTCAAAGACGGGTTTGACCCAATCCCGATAGTGTAACGCTCACCTCGTACCACCACAACCGCACCCGAGGTTTTTAAGAAGGACGGGACGGTTCGCGCTGTCAAAACTTAAACGCGGCAATTCTCCGGAAAACCTCTTCATAATTCTACCACTAAACAGCGCCGATCACTTTACCACACTTTCGGTTCGAAAGCTATTCACCAAAGAACAGAGATTGAGAGGGGAGTATGCTTGGAATAAAATGATTGATGATTTTTTTCTCTTCTCTTTTCTTACCGTATATACTTGAAGTTGATTTTGAGCAAAGTCCCCTTACATACAATGAGAATGGGGCTTTTGCAAACTTTTGCTGTAAGGAAATGAATAGTTCAATCTGATGTAAAACCCAGTGAAAGGCACGAAAATCACACAGAAAAAGTCTAAAATTCGGTAATAAACTCACAAAACTGCTCTAACGGCATGCTCGTAGTGGCGCTTCAACGCAGGTGTATCATGGGAGATTCCTGTCTAATTTATTTTGTCACTTTCTCTATGGAAACACAGAGATATGTCTCAAATTAGATAGGAATCTCTCATGATACCTGCGTTGAGCCGCCATTATGCCCGATTCTGAGAGTGAATTTTGTGAATTTTCAGTGTACGCATCGTCATTTTTACAGGTTTTTATGCAAGAATCAACTCTTCAATATCCTGTAGCAAAAGTTTGCAAGAGTCCTATTGCGCCATGTCGAAATCAACTCCTGATTGGCTCTCTGATTTTGGCTCTACGGAAGCTCTCGGAGAAAAAACGCACGCGGTGGAAAGATCTGTTTTTTGTTGCCCCCCCCCCACTTCCGCTCATTTTACACAAATTAAAGTTCCATGACCGCAGAATTATTGTTTTTTTTCCTTTTGTTTAGATATTATTCTGAAAGACATTTTCTCTTACAATAACAATCGTTATTATTTTAAATTGGAAACTGCCTTTTGTGAAATAGCGGCAACAGCATAATTCACCATTTGCATTTTGTCTCTGAGCACTCCCTGATATGATTCTTTTTCTTTACTGATGAAGAAGAAGAACTCTGTTAGTATATAGGGCCTCTATAGTTTTGGCTAGAGATCATTGATGGAGATTTTGTTACGAAGTACCGCCACGAGATCAACGAGCTCTGATTGGTCATTTTATGATCTCCGGCTTTCATGGGCAGGAGTCGCAGGTCGTAGACATCGAAGGCTCCACTTAAAAGAGTCGATGAGGGGAAAGAGGAGAAGAAGAACGCAAGGGAAACGGACCGGAAATGCCGGCAAATGTACCTATCCACCGCTGGTCCACCGTTGAACTTAACCTTTAAATTCGTTCTGGCGGTCGACTCCTTTCAAATGCATAAAGCATCGTGTCAGCACTCCCTAACACAATTTCCATCCAGCAGCAGGCTGATTCTGCTCATTTGGACGAGACGAGATGAGATAGGAAGGAACGATGAATCCCATTGGTTTAAATGGCGTCACGTGACGGATTGGAAGTCATTGAGGAGCGAGAGCAGCGATCGCCGAGTCATGATTTTGAAATGAATGACTCGGTGATCGCGGCTCTTGCTCCTCAATGACTTCCAATCCGTCACGTGACGCCATTTAAACCAATGGGATTCATCGTTTCTTCTTACCTCGTCTCGTCTCGTCCGAATGAACAGAATCAGCCTGCAGGGACTCGTTTTAGCTCCGACCATAAGTTATGGCAGAATTAAGTTGGGAAAATCGCCATTTTTGATTACATAATCGATTACTTTTCAAAAGTCCTCGGTATGGACTGATCAGTAAAATATAATCATATCTCTAGCACAGAATAATACAATCAGATCGGAAACTCCCATAAGAGCCAATGGAAGCAAGTTTGGAATTTAAAGGCACCGATAGGCAACGCTGTGGTCCTATATCCCAACATGGCGGACGAGTGTGATTTGTGTTGAAACTCATTTATTTCTGTAAATTCTGGAAAAAAATGTTAAGTTTCCGGCCTCACTTTTATTCTATTGGCATTTCAGAATGAAAATTTCGCGGATCATGTCCTATATTTTTTTTTTCGCGCGCGAATCAATCCAGATGTAAACATCCTATATCCCAACATGGCGGACGCGAAATGAATTTTCTTCAAAATCCGACAGAGTTTCCGTTCTGGTTGTATTATTCTGTGTCTCTAGCTCCAACATCTCAAGAAAGTAAAAGCGAATTCTTACCCTGAAAAACTTTGCAAGGTGTTTAAGCAGGTAACTCATTCGGCATTAAATTGCCGCTCTAGATGAATGAAGGCGTATGATTCAGGTCAAATGATTATAAACGAGTATTTTCTATTTGCATCGATGTAAATTTAAGAGCTAACGGATTTTAACCAGAGATCCGGCAAACTGGAAACCAACCCTCGAAACACACGAGTGAGGCGAAGCGAATTTAAGCAAGGCAAACCCGCAAGCATATGTATGTACCAGAGAATTTCATCCTTGTTTTTCAGGTTGCCCCCTTCTCCCCCCCGCCCCTACTAATCGCTTCCCCCTGAATATCTCCCTCATAACTCAATCCCTCCCTTTGCGACCACGCACGCATCTCATGCCTTTCGTCCGCTCACCATTTTTCTCGTATCCCCCCCCCGGCCCCTTCTGCCCCCTCCTACACAATACACATACTCGCGCGTACTGCATGATATCATTTCTCTTGCCTTCATTTTAGGAAGGAAATATGTTCAGTCAAATGTATAGCTTAGCCGAGTGGATAGATCCCTCGTATGTTTTTGAAGAAAGGGGAGAAAAAAGTGTATATGTATCATTCGGATCGATCATTAATACACATAATAAAGTAACTTGATATTGGTTTTATTACTGTTAAAAAACAGTTTCCGTATGAACACGATTCTGTTCGAATATTCTCCGATCATTTGAATAAAATGACCGTAGGCTTTCGACAAAATAAGAGAGTATTTTCCTCGGAAGAAGGTAAACGAGCAGCGGGCCAATCATTTACTTCATCGTTAAAGCGATCGTTAAGACTGCGTATGAGTGATTCTATTGGTTAAATATTGTAAAACTTAGCCGTTGCTATGGTAACCATCGTTATAGTGTCCGTTTTTTAAAGGTAACTCATGAATAGCCTTTATAAAACGAGACTCTTAACGATGGTTACCATAGCAACAGCCAAGTTTTACAATTTTCGACCAATAGCATCACTCGTAGACAGTTTTAACGATCGGTTTAACGATAAAGTAAATAATCGGCCCGCAGATGTATTTGAATTGTAATCGCGAATTGGCTTCGAATAGACTATTTCAGTGAGAAGGGGGAAATTCAAAACTGACCAATCAGATGTCGGTATCACGTTTTAAAAAAGCATCGGAGCCAATGAGATTCTTGTTTTTTAAATTCCCCAATTGTCACAAAGACAGTCTTTACCATGATGTCAGAGTTGTTTGAGGAGTCTAATATTTAATCAGGAAAGCGCGCAGGTTCGTTGTCGTAATATGCGCCTTCACTTTTGAGGGTAGGCAAAACGGACACTTTACTGTACGAACAGTTAACTACTCAGTGTTTCGTAGGATTGACGATCGTAGCCGACAGCGGCAGCTGCTGCGCTAATTAAAATGAATTTATTTTGTGACCACAACGAGGATTATGCATGCGAATCTCACATTGAGAGTAAAGTTTGAAAATCGGCGCTTTTAAGGGTAATTCCTCCTTGCCAGTGACAGAACTTTTTGCTGACACCAAAAAACGTCCTAGAAATTGCATCATGAAAGCGGGTCTAAGGCTACCAAAACGAATGAATGTTTCAGTTAGAGGCGTTTCGCAAATTCTACAATTACAGACCGTAAATTAAATGAATCGTTGAAATATTAGAGTTTTTTAAGCGTCAAATACGACGAAATAACCTGGCAGCAGTGGCGTAGCGTGCAATTTGGCAACTTTGCAACGTGTCCATTTAAACCCATTAAAAAGATCAAACAATAGGGTGTTCGGTGAACACCTTAGTATTCGACCTTTTACATGGGTTTAAATGGACACAATGCAACGTTGCCAAATTACACGCTACGCCACTACCTGGCAGAATGACATTTTGGCTCCTCAAAAGCAGTGTGATTTCAATTAATGTATCATAAAATTTACGGTTTAGTTGTATAATGGTTGAGTTTACAAAAAGAAACACTTTTCATAGAAATATTAATTTGTTTGGTAGCTTTAAACGTTGTATGAACGCAATTACCATGACGATTATCAGCGTCAGTGAAGTTCAATTATCGGGGAATTTCTGCGTTAATTTATAAAATCGCTTGTCAAAATATGTGTTGCCACATCGAATTTGTTACTATTCATAGCTATTGAACTAAATGTTTAAATGGTAGTAAACTACTACAAATACTTCTTAAAAACGACTAAACACGCTCGTTCACTTACTTTCACAAAATAATTTCTTCAACACAAGTTAATTTAGTTAATGAATTTGCGTGTATTTAGCCGTATTTACTGCTTTAACTTGAGTAGTAGGTATATTCAGCCCCGGTTTTAGATATTTTATACTAAAAATGTAATGTAATATTCGTGCAATCATGTAATAAGAGGAAGTAGACTAAACAGTTTGTGAGACAATCGATAAAGTTGAGGAAGGTATAATGTATACATATCCTCCACGTCAGTCACGCTAATTATAATTACACTGCCACTCTATATAAATGTACTGCTCGTTTGCACGTATAAGTGACGGCTTATGAATAATCGATTATCATTTTCGTCTCATTAGAATCGATGCAAAAAGTGTTGGACTTTTTACCCATCAATTCTTTTCCACAGGTTTGTGAAGAGAAAGCGTCGATCCAGTGTTGCCACACGGGAAAAAAAACTACGGTGAAAATAACCATAGGGATACCTGATTTTGGCACCTGCTAGATGTTATGGTAATGTTAACTAGAAGTATACTATGTTTTGACTAGGTACTAGGTGATGTTACCTGATTGCATGTCGAATTCACTCAAATTATCGGTAAATGTACCATACTTTCTGGTCAAGTTTACCATAACATCAAGCAGGTGCCAAAATTAGGTATCCGTATGGTTATTTTCACTCATCTTTTTTTCCCCTTCAGATGGCGGGGATAACAGTGTTGCCAGATGGCGGGGATAACAGTGTTGCCAGATGGTGGGGATAAATCGCCGCACATCCTTCATTTAAATCAATATAAAATCTGACGAATTTTCTTCAAAATCTGGCAACACTGCATCGACCATCATATACATAACAATTCATGAGCCACCATTATTGACCCATTTCCTTTTCTGACTCATAAACAATAAACATCCTTCAAAAAAAATAACAAGTACACAAAGTCTGACAACATTGCATTTTTATTAATTTATAGCGATAAAAAAGATCGAAAAAGAGAATGCTCAATTTGCACCCAAGACTATAGAGGGTCGATTCCTCGAAGTGAAATCGCGTGAAAATTACATTAAAAAGCGTCGAAGAGACAAAATCCTCTCACAAACTTAATTAATGCGTTTAACAAACAAAGATGACGATCAAAAGGAGTGGGTCATACAATGGGGGACTAGGGGAGTCTCATCTAAACGCAACTTTCAATGAAAAGAAGAGGCTGCATTAGATGGGACTCTACCATTATGAGACTAGCTCATTTGACCGCCATCTTTGAATTTCGTTAAACGCATTTCTCTAGTTTAGGAGTGGATTATGAACAGTGGCGGCTCGTGCAGTTTAGCAACCATGCTTATTTGCCATTTAAAACTATACAAAAGTATCGATATCTTGGGGGTGCAATTGCACCTCCTGATGATCGATAGTTGTACATAGTTTTAAATGGAGAGAATCCATCGTTGCCACACTGCATGAGCCGCCGCTGATTATGAAACTTTTCGGTACTTTCAAAAATAAATTTTTGCGGCACGGTTACCCTCTCCAGGTTGCGTTTTCTGACTTGGCCTAGCTCAACGGAGCGCTACCGCCACTTTTAATGTAATTTTCACGGGACGTATTTTACGCAGGAATCGACCCTATATATAAGGCTGTAGCAAACGATTTTTACAGTCCCATCGTGTTATGTCACGGTAACGCTGGACCCGTATCAAATGGGGCTATTGCACACTTTTTCTATAAGCGATTTAATAGTCGATAATGGCGTAAAAACCTCAAAGAATAACGATGGCGGTACTAAAAACTTCCAAAATCTACTCCTAAACTCAATAAACGCAGTTATTTGCGCGAGCGTAATGGTGGCCGAAGGCACTAACAATGGGAGATTCCCATCTAACAATTCTGAAACTCCATCAAGAAGTGACCAATAAGAGACTACTTTCATTTGACACCGGTGTCACTAGGTGTTGCGGCACCATTCATCGGATGTGGATCATCACTCTGATGACTAATTACTCTGTGAATCATCCTTGTCAACATAGAAAGAGTGACGAAATTAAGATAGGAATCTCCCATTGTTAGTGCCTTCGGCCACCATTACGCTCGCGCAAATAACTGCGTTTATTGAGTTTAGGAGTGGATTTTGGAAGTTTTTAGTACCGCCATCGTTATTTTTTGAGGTTTTTACGCCATAATCGACTATTAAATCGCTTATAGAAAAAGTGTGCAATAGCCCCATTGGCCGATGAGTCACAGACAAAGAGCTCCCCAGATTTTGGTGATATCTTCCAACTTTATCGCTACTGAATTCCCGAGTTTCGATTCGCAAAGCCAGTCTCTTCAAACACGCGATAGCTTAAAAATTGGCAACTCTGAACCCCCCCCCCCCCTTCTCAGAATGGCTATCTACGACCCCGAATATATATTCGTCGGGGTGTCTCTCCTTCCTCCCCCCTCCGATAGTGAATTACTCTGACCGCAAGAGTCGAGCGAGCAAAAACTTATGGGTAACGGTATATTGAAAAAATGGAGCGGAAAAAAAGAAGAATAAGGGGTAAGAGCCTTTCCTC
Source organism: Trialeurodes vaporariorum (assembly GCA_011764245.1). Lineage (NCBI taxonomy): Eukaryota > Metazoa > Arthropoda > Insecta > Hemiptera > Aleyrodidae > Trialeurodes > Trialeurodes vaporariorum. The sequence continues at coordinate 17,004,598 of VMOF01000388.1, forward strand.
GTTTGAAATGTATATAAGTGCATTTTTTTTGTGGATAGGGGGGGGGGGGACAAAAAAAAACCGGGGGGTTTAAATTTAAAAAGCCCCTTCAAGCACGAAGAGAATCCCGAAGTTGCCAGTAATGAGAGTTGGCAAAAGCTCGAAGGATACTCAGTTTTGGAGAGAAAGAGAGAGGGTTTGAGTGAAGGGGTGGGGGGGATTAGAGGTAGGACCTAAAGAGAGGGAAAATGAGGTGGGTATGGTGAAGGGAGAGGGGGGGGGGGGGGGGAGGGACGGGCAGTCGTCAGATGTTACCGGAACACTTCGCTCGCCGGTAATGAGAAAAGTTGCCTCCGCCTCTGTTCTCTTTCTCACGTAGGACGAGAGGACAGACCGACACGACGTTAAGAGAATCCTTTTTACGGGAGAGCCCTTCCCTCCCCCCTCCCCCTCCCCCCTCCCCCCCCCCTCCCCCTCCCCCTCCCCCTCCCCCACCCGACACGTAATGGAATGGAGGAGAAAAAATGAGAAAATCACAATTGCCAAAGTCGACAGTTCGCGCAACTTAAAATGTTATAAGAGATCATTTGATTGTCTACTTCCATGGCTGCTCAATAACTTCCAGACTTTCCCTACGTGCGGAATGACTGCTGTGGATCAATGATCTATAACTTTAGAGTGGCACATCAAGGAACGTTCCGCTGGTTCATTGTTGTCACCTAGGGCGCCGCCATCTTGCCGTAAAAATCGATTTTTAGGTTAAATTTTGTTGGTAGTTTCCGGTCGTCCCGTAAAGAAACTCGGGCATCGCCCGAAACGGCCTACAAAATTTAACCTCAAACCTTGGAATCTGCCGTCCAAATTCCCGCCAAATTCTGAACGGCCTACAAAATTTAACCTCAAACCTTGGAATCTGCCGTCCAAATTCCGGCCAAATTCCGAACGGCCTACAAAATTTAACCTCAAACCTTGGAATCTGCCGTCCAAATTCCGGCCAAATTCCGAACGACCTACAAAATTTAACCTCAAACCTTGGAATCTGCCGTCCAAATTCCACTTTTTCCCGGGATTCCTTCTACCCTGTGTGGCACCAGCCAAGGTGGACCAGCCCGCTGCCACTCTAAAGTTATAGCTCATTGCTATGGATAGATAGTAAAGGGCAGACTCTTTAGTTCAAGTATCAAAATAGTGTGCAGTTGTGCGCAGTATGTGGCATACATTTTGAAATCGTTTGGTGTACAAATATTATCGGGGTCATGACTTGTTAAATGTCCCACCCGTAAAATTTTAAAACTTTGTTTTTTTTTTTTCGTTTTAAAACTTGAAAGTTTCAACGTCTTAGCGGAGAAAAGAGTGAAAATTGTCTGACATATTATCCAATCTATTGATTAATCTTGCAAAAATCAATGTTTGAGAATAAAAAAAGTCATTTTTAAGTATAACAAAAGGGAAGTTATTAACCCGGAATGACCCAACAGCTGTTCTACGCTTTGCTTGAAATGAATGGGAAGATATACCCCCAGAGTTCGATTTTCTGTTCTTATAATTAGAATGTCTTTGGGTACTTTTCTTTTTGTCTAATTTTATAAATTTAAATATTATTTTTCAGTAAAATCTTCCATAGTTTTACGGCAGTGGCTCGTGCTATTTGGCGACCATATTTTTTGCCATTTGAATCAAGACAAAAGTATCGATTTTTCAGGGATCCAGTGAGACCCCTGAAGATCGATTATTTTACGTAGATTTTAATAAAGAAGACCCGTTGTTGCCTCATTTTAGGAGCCACCGTATATTTACACTTTGTCATTCAAGCTGCAAATAGCTCTAATTTTCTTTTTCAATATAATAAGTGTATGCTCATAATTTCATTATTCTTGAGTTTTATAACTGTATATGCCCCGTTTTTGGTAAGTGCTTACGATTGCGGTTATTTGTTAATGTATTGAAGTTGTATGCAGTATATGCACCAGCCCCGTATGAGAATACCTAACCCGTCTCATCCAATAGTCAAATTCCTACATTTTGAGGTTATAAAGGTACTACACGGAAAAAAAAGATTAGTGAAAATAACCATACGGATACCTGATTTTGGCACCTGCTAGATGTTATGGTAAACTTGACCAGAAGTATGGTACATTTACCGATACTTTGAGTAAATTCGACATGCAATCAGGTAATATCACCTAGTACCTAGTCAAAACATACTATACTTCTGGTTAACATTACCATAACATCTAGCAGGTGCCAAAATCAGGTATCCGTATGGTTATTTTCACCGTAGTTTTTTTTCCGTGTGCGAGTGCTAAGTTTCAGTGCCGGCCACTCATCGAACTTATTGGGTTTAGAAATTTCGAGCTATTCCGATTTCAAAATTCTGAAACTTACATTCCAAAAGTAGAAAGAAAGAAAGGAGCTTGGAGGCGCGTAGTTTTCGACACGCAAGGTAAGCACGTGTTGCATGGTTTTGAGTGCTCCAATTTGTTTTCCTTTAATTTTATGCATGAGCCACATTCCACGCACGACGTACACGTCACGAGTGCACTTTAGGGTGAATAGAAATGTGTAATACTGTAGAGTATAAAACTAGATTCCCCGTAATGTACTCGTCTTGAATCGTAGGATCGAAAATTTCTCCGATTTCAAAGTTATAAAGCGAAAATATATACTTCAACTGTAAAATTCATCACTAAACAGTGCTTTTATACTCATACATAAGAGTTGACACTACATGAACATAGACATGAAAGGATCCAGCATTTGGCAACCATTCGCTCTTTGCATTTGAACGTGAGTATATGAGAAACAATTGATTCTTGACCTTCATTTCTTGATTTTTGATAGACAACGGCCCCTTTAAGTACTAAGCGATTGTTTTTCATACATTTAAATGGGAAAATCCACAGTTGCCATATTGCTGGATCCATCTTTAGATAGAGTAATGAAATGATCATTACCAGAAATTCTCTATTGAAACATGTATATTATAGACAAGGATAGACAAAGGAATAAACCCCCGTTCTCCTTATACATGCATTCAACGGGAAATGAGAGAGGTGAAAGAGATCCTGGTTGCGCAAAAGACAATAAGCAGAGCCAAATTCCAAAGAAAATAATGAAAACATTGGGCAAAATATTTTAAGTCAATCATTTTTACCGAATTGATCCTCAAGAAAACAAGATCATAGATAATGGGGCTCTTGCGAACTTTTACTACACGGGATTGAAAAGTTGATTCTTACATAAAAACCTGTAAAAATGACGACGAGTACACTAAAATATCACGAAATTCACTCTCAGAATCGAGCTTAGTGGCGGTTCGACGCAGGTATCATCATATGGGAGATTCCTATCTAAATTGAGACATACCTCTGTGTTTCCAAAGAGAAAGTGGCATATTAGATAGGAATCTCCCATGATACCTGCGTCGAACCGTCAATACGATCTTGCCATTTATGTACTTATGTAGGTTTATTACTGAATTTTAAACTTTCTCAGTGTGATTTTCGTGATTTTTGACATTAGAATGGACTATTCATTTGCTCACAGCAAAAGTTTGCAAGAGCCCCATTCAAAGGTGAGAGATTTATAGCTGAAACCGACATTTTGTCACGTCCTTGAAATGACTTCATGAGAATAAAGTGCGGGAAAATTTGATTGACAATTCTAATTTCAACGAGACAACTTGGTGTGTCTGATAGAAACATTTCAATTTTTAGGACAGAATCCGACGAATTACGTCTTTAAAACGTCGTATAGTTTATCATTCCCTCTGATTCTTGCAAAGCATAACGCAATGAGGTGCCCCGGTAAAGCAGTTCGTGAAATTTGACATCCATATACATTTTGCCTCTGCAAAAGAATAAATTTCTCAAGGTTCTATGAAACTCCCGCAGATCGATTATTATACATAGGTTTCAATGGAGAAAATCCGTCGTTGCCTCGTTACATGAGCCGCCACTGCTTGTGAGTCGTCAAAAAAACGATCAGAACAAACCGAGAGCGTATTTCATATTATTAATCGACGTTAGCTGCGAAGACATTCCTATAAGAATGAGGTGTACTCATCATTCATCAGCGTTGATATAGAAATTGCGAACTAATCCTTTAATGACCAGAGAGCCGATCATTTACTTCATCGTTTAACCGATCGATAAGACTTTCTATGAGTGATGCTATTGGTCGAAAATTGTAAAACTTGGCTGTTTCTATGGTAACCATCGTTATAGTGTCCGTTTTTTAAAGGTTACTCATGAGTAGCCTTTATAAAACGAGACTCTTAACGATGGTCACCGTAGCAACAGCCAAGTTTTACAATTTTCGACCAATAGCATCACTCATAGACAGTCTTATCGATGGGTTTAACGATGAAGTAAATGATCGGCCCTCAGGTTAGTTCAAAAGAACGCCACTCTTCGGTTCATATAGGAAAGGTAGTTAACCGTTCGTACTCGGTGGAGTTGGAATTGCCTATACGACCAATTGAAGGCGCCCGACGAGACCTTATCTTCTATATGTTTTCATCGATATTTGCGTTTATCCTAAATGAAGACTGAATCAATGTAAAATAGACTGGAGGAGAAAAACTAGTAAACTCGGGCTTGGCCCATAAGGGGTTAATCAGATAACATTCATATAATAATTCCATGTTTTATTTGACACACTTTTTTGCTAACTCTTATCGCCGTATTATACGTATGATAGCACTCGAGCGCAGAGATGCACTTCGTAATGTCCAAGCTGGCAAATTTAGATTTTGGCCATTTAAACTCAAGAAAAATATCAGAAATGAGGAAATATCAAAATATGGATACAAAATCAGCACCAATAGGTTCGAATTGTTGCATGAGTTTAAGAGGTAAAAGTTCAATTTTGTCGTGCTAGATGAACAGCGGCCGCAAAAAGTTTCAGAAACAACGGCATTTTTGCAAATTTATACGGAGCTGAGAGGCTGAGAAGAAACTCACACGCATCGCATCGTTCCAGTGGCGAGGCATGAAGTTTATGGTAACGATGATTTTTTTTCCCCATTTAAATTCACTAAAAAAGTCGAACGCTTCAGTCATCGGCGATGACCAGGCATTCCGATCTTTCCAATATGTTTAAATGGAAAAGAGGAGCGTTGCCAAATCGCACGCCTCGCCACTGTATCGTTCACAGCTCGATAAGTATACATCCCAGGATTCAACAATAAAACAGCATGTAATTTGGACCGACGCGACGCGAAGGCAACAGCATTTAGGAATTTCTCGGGAAACCGCTAGTTTTTACGATCAAACGTGTTCTTTTCACTCTTCCACGGCACTCATAAGTACTGCCATTATATGTATATGATCACCAGAACCAGAAGTGTAAAATTAGGGTTTCTTTTATGTAGTGGCAAGACAGGCTACGATTGGTTGCTTTACGATGGGTCCTGATGCCTTGAAGATAAATAAAAAAAGAAAAAGAAAAATCACACTCTATCTGACGCAATTTTAAGTATAGTTTATTCTGGAAAGTTACATTATATACCAACGAAAGTTTATGGATGCATGGATATTTATAATTGAATTTAAATTTAATCAATTTTTCTGCTTACATTGCAAAAACATGGGGTTTAGACGTGGTACTGACACACGGTGGGTGTTTTACGAACCGAATGTTAAGAAAGTTTTCAACTGACCCAAACAAGTCTTATTAATACAAAATTTCAAACAGATTGATGCAAAAAAAAAAAAAAAAAAAAAAAAAAAAAAACAAGCAGGGAAAATTCCAACACGCAGGTGTTGGAAAAGCGTGCCACTAAAGTCTGAACAGCTTTAATGCTTTTGCTAGCAATGATAATTCATCAAAGAGGAACCACTTGACATGGAGCTGATCTCGAGAAAATTGAGTCCAAAGTTGAAGAGCTAGCATTTAAACAAAAAACTCGGAATTACTTACGTTTTGATTTCATTCAACTACCGTGTTGTGTTTTTGCATTTCAACACCGGAAAAAAGGAATTTCCTATGCAGGAAAGGTACCTACTTAATTTTTAGCGTTTAAAGTGACTTGGTTCCTTTCTTCTTTTTGTTTGGCATAATCACGAAAACCGAATCTCTAAGAGAAACCAAACGGCAGAGTTGGTTTACACTGTTGATATTTTAAAATCCGTTAATCCGGACTTAAGTCCGTTCCCAATTCTATAAAAGGAACCAAGTCGGAGTTGGTTCCTTACGTGACTCGGATTAAGGTTTAAGAAAAAGGAACCAAGTTCTCATTTAATTTCATCATATGGACAATGACTTAAATGAGGATCACCAGCTCACTTTTACCTGGAATTTTGACGGGAAATAGTTGTTATTAGAAGAAGCACTTGTTGCTTCGAGATTCAGTATTGCTAGGTCTATCAATCAATAACTCAATTTTATCAAAAATGTCACTCAGTTCTTTTGTGAGAAGTGCTGTCCCAAATTTAGCTTGTTTGGTGAGAAATTATGAAAAAATAAATTTAGATCAGATGTATCTATAAGGAGATGA